>SNVD02012323.1:0-64172 GCA_013180625.2 Boswellia sacra | reverse complement strand
CATCTGTAATCTCTATTTGCTGGTTTGCTTCGTTTTTGTCTGCTTTCTTTTTATTGTGTTTATTTGAAGTTTTTCATGTTATTTATTTTGAGATTTTTCAGGTTGTTTCTTTCCTCCCCGGTAATATTTTCTAATCTTGGTTTTTAGAGTGGTGGCTTAAAAAGTTTAAGTCCTCTTGAAACGCATTATGGATCTCTTTAATCTATAATGGCTGAATAAGGAGGCTATCTTCTAAACTTTTTAGACCCATTCTAACTAACTTGTTTTTGTTTGCTGACTTGTTGAACTTTGTTATTTTATGAGTGGTTTAGTTTTGCATAATTTAGAGTTGTTATGTGTTTTTATCTTTATCAGTTTCGAATTAAAAAAAACAATTGTGGAAAAACCTGAGAATGGCAGAATATGGGGTTTTCTTAACTCTTGAAAACGCATTCTCTCTAAATAAATCTGTAGTTTGTTTATTTTATGTTGTTTGAAGTGTCTTGTTTCTTGTTTTGTTCTTCATAATAAGGTATATAGGCTGGAAACCTTAAGTCTGCAAGCTACTGGTCCTAAGGATTGTTGAAATATACAATCTTGACTCAGGTGTAACAATGCCACGTACCTCTTTTCTTGCATTTTATGAGCCAATGATAAGGCAATGATTGAATTGAGAATAAATCTTGAAAAATGATAAATGATGCATAGATCTGTGTGCTTGAAATGTTAATTAGCTTTTGCTTTACCTTTGATTCCTTGCACAAAATTGAGCACCGAGCCATTATCACTGAGTTATTTGTTTACTTAGAGGAAGTTTATGTAATTTAAGTGTTTCTTCAGATTTTAATGAATTCTAGAACTTGTTTGATGGTCACTCGAGGCGAAATCCTGACTGTGCAACATTAGGGAAATGATTTAGGCCATCTTTGGATCGTTTGAGCCTTAAGAGCCAACCTTGACTAAAATTGATCCCTAGTTACCCCTTTGAGCCTCTGTAAACCTTTTCTTTGTTAACTCACTAAAAGATTTCCTAATCTCAATTGAATTTGTTCCAAACAGTTTATCCCGTACCTATGAGCATGTAAATCATTCGCAATTACATTTTAAGCTATGTTCTGGTTTTGGGAAGTTAGAGGAGATTGAATTGTGCCATGAGCAATGCAAGTGAGTTTTATTATGTTTGTAAAAAAAAAAAAAAAAAAAGAGAAAAAAATCTATACTTATCTTTCACGTACTTAAACATTGAGGACAATGTGTTGTTTAAGTGTGGGGGAGGGGAATTGCAGTTTAAAAAACAAAAAAGAAAAAGAAAAAGATATCTATACCCTTGGATGTTCTTAAAAAGAATGAAACAACAAAGTGTGGGGGTGTAGTTTCTTTTATTTTCTAAAAAGAAAAAGAAAAAAAAAGAAAAAAAAAGATTGAGTGTTCTAAATAAGTTTGGGGGAGTATTGAAATGAAGTTGTGTTATAGAGTTGAGCTCTACATAGTCTTGAATGATTTATGTGTTTGTGGGTGATTTGAGCCAAATTATTATCCTTTATCATACCTTCACCCAAGCCAAACGTTATAAGCTTAATAAAGCCCTACTTGATCCTTGGTGTTGTGCATGTCTACATTAGTGGAGAGTGACTTGAAAAGCAGGCCTATGGAGTTCATGTATACACACATCTTCAATATTAAATATGATTCATTTTTATGCATAAACTCATCTGGGTTACAAGTGATTAGGTGAGAATGGCTCCACACACACACACTTGAGAAATTGAAGTGAAGCGAAACTAATCTTTGAGATGAAATTCTTGATCAAGTGCATTATTTTGAAGTTTTCCTTGGGTTCTAATTAAGTACAATCTTTGAGGCCTATTTGCAAGATGAAGCATTTGTGTGTTTTAATTTTTTGTTGATTCTATTTCGGTTTAGTTTTATTTCATATTACCGTAGTTGCTCGCGGACTAGCAAAGTCTAAGTGTGGCGAAATTTGATAAGTGTCTATTTATATATCATTTTCATATCAATTCGTCCATGTTTCTTTGCTATATTCCTTGGTATTTTTATGTTTTTGTGTGGTTTTGATGTTTGTAGGAGTTTTGGAGCAACTTGAACAAAAATGGAGTAAAACCCTTCATTTTCACCTCTGCTAGTCAGTGATCTTATCGGATTTAATTGTATTGATATACAATGAACCCGATGACATGTTATATACCGTTGGAAAGCTCTCGAAGTCTATTTTCTGGAGAAATTTACGGTTTATAAATCCATTCAGTGTACCCAAAGTTGTAATCAAAACAGTGTGAGATGTATAGAAATATAATTCCACAAGCACTGTAGCATGTATAATACGGAGCACTGTAGCAAGTCACTGTAGCAGAGTATTTAAACACATTTTAGGGTTTTATTTTCATAACTTGAAGAGGGAGAACGTGGAGGAGGCTGCATCTTTGGATTTCTCCCATCTCTTGGAGTTCTTGAAGGAGATTAAAGGCTTGGAAAGAGGAAGAACTACAAATCCTAAGAGATTTCATCAAATTTGCTAAGTTTCCTTTTCCCTTTCATTTTCTGGAATATCTCCATATTGTATTGTATTTGTATTATATCTGAATATGTGTAATTAAATCTGAATTGGATGAGGGTGATTTCAAAGCCCTTGATATGGTTTTTATGAATTGATTGTGCAAGGAATTGTTATCCAATTCTCTAATTGAAGTTGCTTATATTTTCCCATGTTTAATACTTATGATTGCTTCCTGGATTGTATTTGGGTAGCCAACTGAATATAATCTGGATATTGTCTATTGCTAGACTAGAAATCTTGATCCGTAATTGTCTTGAATTTCTAATCATTAGTAGCAAAATTGTGATCAGAGATTGCAATTGGAGAATATAACCTAAGTTAAATAATCCGAGTTGTGTGTTTATTGCTTAGATCAACCTATCTTTCTTATCGTAATGCATCCATTGAATTAAATTTAGAGAGCTTGTTCTAGGTTGTTTAATGGATAGAGATTAAATAAAGAGCCTGTTTTGTTTAACAACAAAGTAAGGAAAGATTGGGATAACAGAGCTTGTTGTTATCTACGGTTGATAATTTCAATGGTGTAATTGGATGACAATTCTACGATTAATTCGCAAATCCATATCTTGTGGTAGAGAAGGATCCCTTAACCAGCTTTCTCCCATTGATTTTTCATTCAAATTTACTTTCTGTTTTGTTATTCTTTACTTGCATTCTTATTTCATTAAGTAAATCATTCAACAAAAATCCCCCCTGTTTAGTTTATTGTTGCTGGAAATAACAAATTCAATTAGAATCAATCCTCGTGGGAACGATATCTTACTTATCACTTTATTACTTGTGCGACTAGTATACTTGCTAGTTTCGAATGCATCAATACTTAATTTAGGTGCTTAATCGATTAACAAGTAGCAATTCTGTCAATAAATATAAGCTTTGACACATTACTCAATAAGCATCCTACTGCTGTTCATTAACTCGATATGTTAACTATTTAATATTATTAAACTGTCTAGTAAAATAACTCTGTCCGTCAATACCTTACTTGACAATAAGACTTTTAGTAAAACATTTAACTGTTAAAAAATAAATAAATAAATATTCTTCAGAGTTTCTTATCTTTTGTATTTTCTTGTTATATTGATAATACCTTATATTATATCATATATAACTTTCATTATTTGAATATTTTGTATTTTCTTATAATAAACAAAAACAATATATATTATAAAAAATATATTCTAATATATATATATGTATGTATGTATATATATAAATGAACTAGATGATTTAATAAAGATTTTTTACCATCACATATTAATAGTGTAAAAAAAGTATGAGTGGAAGCTAACAATATAGTATTGGTTGGATTAGATTTTAGATTTTTTTTTTTTTATGAATATAAGGGCTCGTTTGTTTTTCATCACTAAAATCTGAAACCATTTAGACTTAAGTGATTGGCATTACTTTTCTGTTTGTTTTCAATCCTAATCTCTTTTTTTTTATATGCAAATGTCTAAACCTAAAAAATGAAAAAATACCACTTAAAATGTCTGAATCTGGAAGATATTATAAACTACCAAAAATACGCCCTATAATTATTTATCTTCTTCAATGTTCAACCTAGCCGCCCTGCACATCTCCCCTCTTAACAATTCAACCAGTCGTCGGCAATAATAGCCTTTACTGGTGCGCATCCAGCAAAGCCTTGGGTATCAATCGAATCGTCTCAATACCCCTGCCTTGTCGACCCCTGCATCTGGCATGATTGTGCTTTCTCCTCTGTCGCTGGACAGCATCTGGCATGCCTGTGTCAGCTCCTATGTTGCTGGACTGCATCTGGCATGACTGCTTGTAGCATGATATTGTTAGGCGCAATGTTGCTGGATGTGCGACGACGATCTGCGAGGTTAGCTGACGATAGTGGTGGCTGGTGTTGGTAGTTTCCAGCTTTTCAAAATTTTTAATTAATTAATTATATTCTATCTTTTAAAAATAATTTGCTTAATCTATGTATATAGAAATTTTACTGATAAATTCTTAATAATTTTTAAATGAATTTAAATTAGTCAAGAATATTATCATCTTATTATCATTTTTGGTATCTTTTATATATTAGAAGGATAAATATGATAAAATTTTTGCTTAGCACTTATTTTAAGATGCGTAAAAAATAAAAAACAAACATACTTTTAAGTGATCTAAATTAAGTCTTAAAAAGTATTTAGATTTAAAAAGTATCAAGTGAGATAAACAAACAGTCACTAAGACTCCTTTCATTTTCAAGATTAGTTGAATGTCTCCTTAACATCGTTGATATTCATAGAAACTATCCATCCAAGTAGTCAAGAACTTGCCCTAAAGTTTCTAAGCAAAGTATTAGAAAATTTTTATGAAATTAAGTAATGATTATCTTATTAAATGGATATTCTCTTGAAACATTTTAATTTTATATTCACACCAAACATCAAGATCTGCCCTCATCTAAAATTATAAAATGAATTTTCACATGAAAATTCAATGATCCCATATGGGCTGTCCAAACATTAGGCCAGTCTGCTCCAAGATATTTTTATAAGTCTTACTTACAAATTTATCATTCATATATACTTGAAAATTTTTAAGAAAAATAATTCTTTAATATGCCGATGTAATACCTCAACGAATAATAGAATAACGCTAATAAAATCTTAAAATATAAAATTTACAAATTAAACATTTGATTAAGAAAAAAATTATTATACAAATCGTGGTGTTCACAGTTCAATTAAGATTTTTAGAATTCCAATCATCTGACAGGAAATCAACCTGATTAATTAAATTAATCATTTGGAATCTTGGATTATAATTTAATTAATGAACCATATTTTTAACAAAATTAAATAAAAGAACATAGACCAATGTAACGCGGAAACATGGTCCCGACATGATCTAAAAGCCCCCAGTTCCAGCTGTTTCTATTTGTTTTTAAGCCACACGCGCATTGTTGGAGAGAGTAACCCACGCTTTAATTATTGTTTGTTATAAAATTAAATGGGTGTAATAATAGGAAGAGGGCAGGCTCATCAAGCTTATCATGGGCCTTTTGTGGGTGAATCACCGAGCACACCAAAAAATTTGGTTTTTTTTTTTTTTTTTTTTTTTTTTACAAAAAACAATAATAATTGAAGACATTAGACATAACACAAGACTTATCAATGCTTAATTTAAATCAATTAATAATACGTACTTTTTTTTTCACACGTCTTAAAAATGTTGAGCTTCTTTATATCCCAAATTTTACTTTTTAACACCTATTTTTTAAGTACACTCTTGACTTAAAATTTTTATATTATATTTTTACTCATATTATTTTAATAATTTTAAAAGTTCTCAAGTAATCAATATAATTCAATGGATTAGAACTTAATTAAATAAAAAATACAACAATTTTTTAAAAAATATTTTTTATGTTGTTTTTATTCAATTAAGGGTTGATCTATTTTAATTTGGTTGGTTAATTAATGTCATTTTAAAAATTACGGTGATAGATGTTATAAAAATTCAACTTTTAAAATTTCAAGCAAATCAAATAAGAAAAAACAAATTAATCATACACTTGGAATAATTAACTAACAATTTAGTCTCAAAGTTGATGCTTAAATACTTGATTTGATATTCTTAAAAAGTGGATTGTGGTTGATACTTGATTTTGATATGCTGCATTACTTTTAAGTCCAACACTTTATCGTCAAATTGAAAAAAAAAAAAAAATCTTCAAGCAATTAACATTTTTTAGTAAATTCTGTAGTGCAATGTATGCTATCAATATGGCTTACTATATAGCAAATGAGGAGATTGGCACTACTTTTGTTAATATCGGGAAAAGCGTACTTCAATACTCTAAAAGCGTGTCTAATCACTACCATAAAGAGAGTTAAATATAATGTTTTATTCGAGCAATGGTAATGTTTAGAAAGGGTGTTGTTGATTAGTATATTTCAATTGGTAATATTTGATAACATTTTTGAAGCGTATAGTTTGCATAAAAAAAATAACGTTAAATTCGCAGTATATTATTAATTTTATATTTAGATAATAATTTTTGTAATAAATATTATCATCAATTGTATATTCTAACAATAAATTAATGTTCTTAGATTCAACGGATCATAAATTTCTCTTCTTATTAACATGAACTTTGCCTTGCTTTATATACAGTCATTGCCTGACACAAAAGATTGAATCTTCAATGTTGAAAGGGCGGAAAAAGGTGAATAAGTTTAATAGTAACACTATACTTAACACTCTTTCAAATAAGTGCATGTGATTTGTATTATAGTTTTAAACTTGGGATGAAATTTAGGAAAGTCTCAAGAAAAAAGTATGTCGTAGATAAAAAGTGTTAGTTCTCATAAGTATGTCAGAAAAGTTTCTTAACTTAAAAGTGGAAGAATACAATAACATGACTACTGAATAAATGGTTATATTGACATGCTAATCAACGATCTTAAAAATGAAAACATAGATCTCCAAGAGACATTTGTAGCAATATGCTTATTCGAAAAGTTACTCAATTGACTATAAGAATAATATGAAGAAAAAAAAGCCTTGTAGATGCAATAACACCCATCAGAATTAAGAAGTAAAAAAGGAATACAGATAAAACTAAAAAAGGCCAAGGAAATAAGTTCCAAATCCAACATTATAGTAGATAATATATCCAAATCTCTTGAACACAAACCACAACAAAGTGAGCCCAACAATAAAAAGTTTGTTAATAAAAAGAGCTCTATTTTAAAGAAAAAAGGAATATGCTTCATATTTGGACAACGTGGCATTATGCCAATCAACGTAAATATAAAAGGCATGAGAGTTCTAGAAGTATGCAATTATAAAAGATATAACAGTCAACTGTAATGTAAATCGATACATGAGGATTTTTACGTGGTTCGGTTATAAAACTTACGTCCACGAACAACTTTAGAGCTGCAATTCACTATGTTCTTGTTTGTACAATATTTAGGACCTTTTATAGTGCTGACTCACTCTCACACACTTACCTAATCTTTGACAAACAAAATTTTCGTAAAGATCATAAACCCTAGTGACACTGCCCACTCTCTGTCACAGATAACTTAACAGAACACTGTTAAGTTAGACATAACACCCTATGTCTGATGTAGAATTACATAAACGCTCAACCCACAAGTTATCCCAAGTGTTTACTAACTCACACAGACTGAAACAATAATACATGTACGATTTCTACTACTCATATATGAATTAAAAGACTCAAAGAATCAAATCAAAGAAGACATTCCTTTTGCGTTGAAGCTTTCTTGATTGTTGGAATATCAAGACATAGACTCTCTCACAAAAACACACTTAATTCAGCTAACCCGCAAATCTCTTGATCTTCACTTTTTTAACAGCCACCTAAATTGCTTTGTAAATATATAGTGAGAGGTCTGACCGAATCCCCTAAGAAATCCTGTAAAAATTCTAATTAAAATCATATTAGGATTATGAGAAATAAAATAGGAAGCGTTATAAACAAATTCTAAAAGAAATTAAGACAAATAAATATTCTCCTATTCTAATTAGGATACAAGATATTATATCATAATCTAAAAAGATATTTATTCCAAATCAAATACTTCCTAAAATATAATTCTAGAAACATTAAAATAGGAATAAAAATAAAATTCCTGTTTTATCACAAGTTGATCAAAACTCATCATGTGCATGGCACATGCATATGTAGTTGACTTTGACACCAACAATCTCCCCCTTTTTGATAACTTGTGATGAAAATATCAAACTGTTTCTGATCAACAAAAAAAAAAAAAAAACACACATGATAAGTTAATCAATAAGCTATCATGAAAATGCAAACAGAAAAATATTATGTGTAAAAAATTAACCAATGAGCTGTTACAAAATCATAACAGAACACTGTCAGAATAAGTATATCCTGCAATCAAAATAACTTTGTCAAATTGATCAAGCAACACACGTTAATCAATTCATGATCAGAGCAATTATATCAATCAATGCAATCAGATCATGATCAGAGCAAAAACATCCAAGCAAAACATTCATCAAATCAAGACATCTCGAATGCACACATAAAGCAAACATAAGAAGTTCTTCTTACTCCCCCTTACTACTTACTTACATCCCTTGAGAAATAATCAACAAAACAGAAGTAAGTAACCACGATAATATCAGACATAACAAAAAGATTAGAAAATTAGAAAACTCCTTGATCTCCCCCTTGATTTCAGCACAAGTGCCAAAAGCACTTAACGGAGTCTTGGAGACTTGCGAACCGGAGGAAAAGAGGAACTGCTAGTGCGCTTGTTGCGTCGGAGATGATGGTGCACTGTCACTCTTTTTGTAACTGGAGTCGCTGTGTCAGAAGAGGTGGCAGTGACTGCAGCTACAATTCTCCGAATCTCCTTGTAAGTTTTTCAGAACAGAGAAAGAGAGAAGCAAGACGAGATAGGGAAGACACTGTTGTGGGAGTATGTAATGAACAGAAGAAGCCCAAAACCAATTTGTAATATACTAGGCCAAATTTTAAAAAAATTAATGTCAAATCTATTTCCAAAACCGTTTCATAACTGACATTTATGAAAAGAAATTCAAATTTGATTCCAAATTGAATAAGGAATTCTAATAGAATTAGGATTCCCTCCACTGAAACTTCTCCCCCTCAATTCAATAATGCTAACATGGCATTTTTGACACATGGACACACAAGAAAATCAAATTTCGGATAAGCACAAAGAGCACCGTATGTTATGAAAAATGTAATAGAACACAGTAACAACAATATCTGAACATCATATGAATCTTTCTAAGAAAACATATTCAAGAGCTGTTTTATTTTCTTTTAATTATTTCATCACTTAATCCAATTGAGTGATCAACTTGAGCATACTTCTTACACACACAAAAGTTAGTCTCAATGTGAATTTGCTAAATAATACAGTAGCTTTCACACATGTATAGAGGTAGCCATTTTCCTTTTAAGTGGGTGACCTCATCATATTTCCTAGATACAATGAAGTTCTCTCAATGGATGGCTTTCACACATCATATACTGGTAGCCCTCTCTGTATTTTTCATTTTTAAACCAGTATTTAATTATTCACACAATTTTTTATATCACAGCTCACACAAGCTTAATTAGAAGAAAACTTATGATATTACAGATATAATTAACATAACAGTAAGCAGTGTTCATTCATGTAACTGACAGATGCCTAAGGCTTTTCTTAGATTTTCAAATCTTGTTGTATCAAATGTCTTAGTGAACAAGTCAGCCAATTGTCTATCAGTGGAGATGTGTTCAATGTATATCACCTTAGATTCTACTAGTTCCCTTATAAAATGGTATCTAATATCAATGTGTTTTGTCCTAGAATGCTGAACAGGATTTTTTGAAATATTTATAGCACTAGTATTATCATAAAACATAGTTATAGGCTTTTGTTCAATACCATAATCACTCAACATTTGGTTCATCGACAATAGTTGCGTACAATAACTCCCTGCTGCTATATATTCGGCTTCAGCTGTAGACAAAGAAATTGAATTCTGCTTCTTGCTGTGCCAAGAAACCAAGTTAGTACCAAGATAAAAACAACCTCCTGAAGTGCTTTTTCTGTCATCTGCATTTCCTGCCCAATCTGCATCACTGAACCCTACAAGACAATCATCTGTGTCTTTAGAAAACCATATTCTATAATCACATGTTCTATGAACATACCTGATGATTCTCTTAGCTGCTGCAAGATGTAATTCTTTGGGATTTGCTTGAAACCTCGCACAAAGTCCTACACTAAAGCTCAAATTTGGTCTGCTTGCTGTGAGGTAAAGTAGGCTGCCAATAATACTTCGGTATAAGCTTGCATCAACTTCTTTCCCTGCATTATCTTTTGAAAGTTTCAGATTAGTACTGATAGGAGTTTTCATTGGTTTTGCATTCTCAAGCCCAAATTTCTTTACTAGATTTTTGGCATATTTTGATTGAGATATGAATATCCCATCATTCATTTGCTTAACCTACAATCCAAGAAAGAAATTTAATTCTCCTACCATGCTCATCTAAAACTCTTCCTACATCAACTTAACAAACTCATTAATTTTGCTTTTGTTAGTTGATCCGAAAACAATGTCATCAACATATATTTGAGCAACAATAAAATAAGTTGATGCATGTTTGATAAATAAGGTCTTATCATTCCTGCCTCTTTTATAACCTCTATTGATCAAGAAGTTTGTCAACCTTTCATACCAAGCTCTAGGAGCTTGTTTCAAGCTATACAAAGCTCTGTGCAATTTGTACACAAAATCAGGATGTTTAGGATCTTCAAATCCTTTAGGCTGTTCAACAAATACTTCTTCATTGAGATAGCCATTTAAAAATACAGTTTTAACATCCATTTGATACAACTTAAAATCAAGTAAACAAGCAATTGCAAGTAGTAATCTGATTGACTCAAGTCTAGCTACAGGTACAAAGGTCTCATCAACGTCTATGCCTTCAACTTGTGTGTAACCTTATGCAATTAACCTAGCTTTATTCCTTACTACTTGACCACTTTCATCAGTTTTAGTTTTGAAAATCCATTTAGTTCCAATGACATTTGTACCATATGGCCTAGGAACTAATTCCCACACTTTATTTCTTTTAAACTGATTAAGGTCATCTTGCATAGCTTGAATCCACACTTCTTCTTTTAAAGCTTCTTTCACATTTTTTGGTTCAACTAAAGAAACATAACTTGCAAACCTTACCTGATTTCTTACCTTGCTCAGGGTTTTCATCATACCATCTGGTATTCCAATGATAGAACTTGTTGGATGTGCTTTCTGAATCCATGTGGGTGGATCTTTTCTCTCTTTATCATCCCGGATTGAGCTTTTGTCCAAATCTGAGTTGTCAGATGTTACTATTATGTCAGGTGTAACAGCAGCTGTTTCCTCC
Organism: Boswellia sacra; assembly: GCA_013180625.2. NCBI lineage: Eukaryota > Viridiplantae > Streptophyta > Magnoliopsida > Sapindales > Burseraceae > Boswellia > Boswellia sacra. Next base: position 52,698 of record SNVD02012323.1, on the reverse strand, counting down.
TTCATAACAGCATCTTCCTTTTTATTGCTGTCTAGATCTGATTTTTCTGCATCTTCTTTAAAGCTGGTTATGCTTTCCTTTTGTGAGTATTTTGCATAATCATCAAGATCATCAAATACTACATTTGCAGATTCCATGACTGCATCAGTTCTCAGATTGTAAACTCGAAAAGCTTTGCTGTTTTGTGCATATCCCACAAAGACTCCTTCATCGCTCCTTGGATCCAATTTTTCTAACAGTTCTTTGTCGTTTAGGATGTAACACTTACAACCAAAGACATGAAAGTATTTCAAATTAGGTTTTCTTCCTTTCAAAATTTCATAAGGTGTGTGATTAGTACCAGGTCTAAGAAAAACTCTATTTGAAATAATAGTAAGCAGTGCTTATTACTTCGGCCCATAGCCCCTCGATCAACTTTTTGCTATTGAGCATCGCTCTAGCTATCTCTATAAGAGTTCTATTATTCCTTTCCACAATGCCATTCTGTTAAGGGGTTTTAGGAGCTGAAAATTCATGGTTAATTCTATGATATTTACAAAAATCCGCATAGCTAACATTTTCAAACTCCTTGCCATGATCACTTCTTATTCTCACAATCCTTCCAATGTTCCTATTTTGCTCTTTTTCAAGCTTGACACAAAGGTTCCTGAAAGCAGCAAAAGTGTCAGATTTTTCTTTAATTAAATCAACCCAAGTAAATCTAGAAAAATCATCCATATAAACAAATATATATCTCTTACCTGTAATGCTTTCAATTTGTATAGGACCCATAAGATCCATGTGAAGCAAATCAAGTATCTTAGAAGTGCTGAGATGTAGATTTGATTTGTGTGAACTTCTGATTTGTTTTCCCATTTGACATGGTCCACAAATTTTATCAATTCTGTTATCAAGTTTAGGAACTCCTTTTACAGCACCTAACTTAGTTAATTTAACTAAGTCTTGTAATTTAAGTGTCCTAATTTTTGATGCAACAATTCTAAATCCGAAATCCTAGCATGAAATGCACTCTTTACCAAATAACAATTATCTGAATATCTATTACCTTCTATAATGCATTTACCAAAATTATCTAAGACCAAGCATTTGTTTTGTGTGAAATTAACTATATACTTGTCATCACAAATTTGACTAATACTAATAAGATTAGCTTTCAAACCTTCCACCAACAAGACATTTTGAAAATTAGGTAAACCTTTGACATTCAAAGTGTCTTTACCAATGATCTTACTTGTTGCTCCATCTCCAAAGGTGACATTTTCATCCCTGCATGCTTTAAAATCTGTTAGAAACAATTTATTTCCAGTCATGTGCCTGGAACAACCACTGTCAAAATACCACAAATCATTAAAAACATGATTAAGTGTAGTAAAGGCAACATGGCATACTATTTTGTCTTTCCTAACCCACTGCAATCGTGATTCAGGTAACAGTTTGAATTTTTTTGATCTTTTATGCAAAAAATTCAACAATTTAAAGCATCTAGACCTAATATGTCTCTTTTTACCACAAAAATAACAGATAGGAATGAATTTCCTTACCCTTTCAGGACTGGATTTGAAAGAACTCTGAGGAGAAACAAATGTTTCACTGCTCTTGGAATTAGGACTTGATTTTAAAGAGCTAAGTTCAGAATTCTTACTTGATGTTGAAGCTTTAACAAGGATTGTTTTTTATGTAGATGCAATGTTACCCTCTGTATACCCCAATCCATGTTTGTTAGAGTTGTCTCTTCCAAGGTTTAAGACCTGTTCAAGTTTGGCTGCTCCAATTTTGAGTTGATCAACACACCTATTGCTTTCAACCAGTTTTGTTGTGATTTTCTCAATATGTGCTGTTTTATCTGTCAAAACAGTTTTCAGTTTTGTGATCTGATTTTCAGCAAAGGATTTTTCACATTCCATCTCCTCAATCTTCTTCCTCAAGGCTTTAATTTCTTCCTTCTGACTCAGCCATTCACCATAGAGTGCTTTGTATGTCTCTTGTAACTCTTCATAGTATTCTGGTTCTTCTTCTTCATACGAATGATCAATACTATTTCTATAATTTTTTGTTATGTCAGACATAACAGTTTTTCCTTTGTCAGCTGCAGATGTAGTAAATGCAACAAAGTTGGTCATGCAGTCTTGATCTTCTGACTCGGACTCTCATTCATCACTCTAGGTTGTTGTCAGCCCTTTATTCTTCTTCTTGAGATTTGCACATTCAGATTGAATATGCCCATAACCAGAACATTCATAACACTGAATTTGCACTTTCTTTTCAGGTTGTTTTGGCTTCCTCTTGTCATTCTCCTTGATGAACTTTCTAAATTTTTCTTCGCTTGAGTTTAATGGCTTTCCTTGACTCTTTTTCCTGAAATTTCTTTTCATAAACTTGACATAATTTCTTGTTAGAAAAGCAATCTGTTTAGAATCAGTTTCATCAAGCTCATCACTACTTTCATCATCAGATTTTTCAGTTTTCACATTGAATGCAATGCTTTTACCTTTTTGCTTCCTAGTACTTTGATTAATTTCAAAGTTTTGGAGATGTCAATCAGTTCATCTACCCTCATCTCATCAGTGTTTTTAACTTCCTCAATGGCTGAAATTTTAGGTTGAAATTTATCTGGAACAGACCTAATTATCTTGTTAACAATTTCTACATCAGTGAAAGTTTTGCCAAGCATGTATGCCGAATTTGTAATGTGACATATCTTAGAGTAAAATTCAGAAATTGACTCATCCTCATGCATCATCAGATTTTCAAATTAAGAATTAAGTCTCATCAATTTAAATCTTTTAACAGATGCGATACCTTCATGTTTTACCTTAAGTATGTCCCATGCTTCCTTGGCCGCTTTGCACCTTGAAATCTATCCAAAGTTGTTTAAGTCCACTGCAGCAAAAATTGCATTAAGAGCCTTTGAATTCCAACTGGAACATCGGTATTCTTCATCAGTCCATTCATCTTGAAGTTTTGGTTCGGAATCATCAGAAGCATTCAACTTTATTGGCGGTGTCTATCCTTTAAGCACACTAGTCCATGCCCTGTCATCAAGAGAGTTGATATACATCATCATTCTTACCTTCCAATATGAATAATTACTATCATCAAGAATGGGTGGTTGCGTTCCAGATCCTCCATTGCGAATAAACTCCATCCTTTCAGATCAACTTGATCGTTTTCTTCACATGTCTATTAGTGAACCTGCTCTGATACCAATTGAGAGTTCTGGAGGTATGCAGTTATAAAAGATATAACAGTCAACTGTAATGTAAATCAACACAGGAGGATTTTTACGTGGTTCGGTTATAAAACCTACGTCCACAGACAACTTTAGAGCTACAATTCACTATGTTCTTGTTTGTACAATATTTAGGACCTTTTACAGTGCTGACTCACTCTCACACACTGACCTAATCTTTGACAAACAAAATCTTCGCAAAGATCATAAACCCTAGTGACACTGCCCACTCTCTGTCGCAGATAACTTAGCAAAACACTGTTAAGTTAGACATAACACCCTACGTCTGATGCAGAATTACATAAACACTCAACCCGCAAGTTATCTGAAGTGTTTACTAACTCACACAGACTGAAACAACAACACATGTACGATTTCTACCACTCATACATGAATTAAAAGACTCAAAGAATCAAATCAAAGAAGACATTTCTTTTGCGTTGAAGCTTTCTTGATTGTTGGAATGTCAAGACATAGACTCTCTCACAAAAACACACTTAATTCAGCTAACCCACAAATCTCTTGATCTTCACTTTTTTAACAGCCGCCTGAATTGCCTTATAAATATATAGTGAGAGGTCTGACCGAATCCCCTAGGAAATCCTGTAAAAATTCTAATTAAAATCATATTAGGATTATGAGAAATAAAATAGGAAGTGTTATAAACAAATTCCAAAAGGAATTAAGACAAATAAATATTCTCATATTTTAATTAGGATACAAGATATTATATCCTAATCTAAAGAGATATTTATTCCAAATCAAATACTTCCTAAAATATAATTCTAGAAACATTAAAATAGGAATAAAAATAAAATTCTTGTTTTATCACAAGTTGATCAAAACTCATCATGTGCATGGCACATGCATATGTAGTAGATTTTGACACCAACAAGGCAAAATAGAAAGGATCAAAATCTAGATTAAGAAGATGAAATTAGACACTGTGTTCCTTTACATTTCCTAAATCCCATTTTTTGATTTTTGCGAATTCCAATGTAGTGTAAAATGGTTAGTAATTGTTCACTTATGTTTTCAAAGTTTGAATTTGGAAAACAGGATTTCAAAGCCTTTCTCTCTCTCTACGTACACTGTTCATGTTTTCTCTCTCTCTCCACTTCTCTCTCTATTTTCTCCATTTTTAGAATTTTAGAATTTCATTTTCAAAATTTTATTCTAGGATGCATTTCCAAACACATATTTTGTTTCATTTCCAGAGTTTTGTTTTTATAATTCATTTCCAAACACTTATTCTTAAAATCATTTTCTGAATTTTATTTTCAGAATTCATTATCAAGCAGATTTTCTTCATTCCAATTTAAATATCTCAAAACAATAAATACATTTTCTAAATCATTTTGAAAACAAAAACACAAAATTCATAAAGGAACATTGCCGTAGTTGTTCGAGTCTCAAAGCTTAATGGTAAATGTGGAATTACAGTCGATCATTTTCCTGATTTCTAGAGGGGTTTTTTTTTGTCAAGTCTTTATTTTGAGAACATTTAGCATCTCTTAATTAGTTTTTGTTTCCTAAAGGAACTATGATTGTGTTTCTTAGAGTTTTATGGATTTTAGAATCCTTTTTGGATTCGGATAACAACAGATTTGCTAGCTGTCTCTCCTGTATATATTGTAATCCTCTTCTTTATTCAAAAACGAAAAGCTATAGAATAAATGTTTCTCTCCAAAATTTCTTCATGGAATCGGAGAAATTCTCTCTGAAACCTAATTCTTTTTATGACTAAATACAGAATGGCCACTAAGAAGTCAACCTCAAGCTCCTAAGTCACCTCCAATCAATAACCTGTAATCCCAGGCAGCAACAGCAGAACAAAGGCCTCTCTTCTTCCCATTATAGGTCACAAACTACATGGGAACATCATCTTCAATGGTCTTAATCGATGATGATGTTTATCTATGGCAAAGGAAAGGATGATTATTTGATCGATGACATAAGTCCACCAAGAAATATGGGAGCAACAAAGGAACTTTACTCGAATAATGATAACACATTAGAACTATTTGAAGTTGAAAGTGTCCTTCATGATCTGTGTCAAGGAGTTTTGTCTGTCACTCAATATTTCAACTCCCTCACTCAGCTTTGGTAGCAACTGGATAATTTTGAAGAGTTATGGGACTATCCATGAGATTTTCAAGTACAAGAAGATTGTTAACAAGAAAAGAATTTTTAAATTCCTAATGGGTCTTAATCAGAATCTTGATGAACTGTGTGCGAGATTATTGGGAACCAAGCCGCTTCTAAACATCTAAGAGGCTTTCTCGGAGGTTTACCTATAAGAAAGCACAAATCGAGTCATGATGGGGTCACATAGTATTGCTCTAGCTATTAAAAGTTCTGCCCTTTCTACTCAAAAAGGACAATTTCAGACTTATGACAACCGACCAAGAAAAGGAAGACCATGGTGTGAATATTGTAGAAAACCTAGCCACACAAAAGAGAATTGCTAGAAGATTCAAGGAAAACCAGCAGATTCGAAACCCACTCATCCTTCAAATGAAAAAGAAAGTTATGGAAATCATGCTTCAAAAGATGAAAGTTCAGCACCAAGTCTAATCCATTTAGCGAGGAACAAATGGAAGTATTGCAAAAATTATTGAATCAACAACATCAAAGTTATGCTTCTTCCATTGTTGGAACAAGATCTCTAGCTTGTAAAGATAATTTTTTGATAGCATGAAAGCACAACAAGAAAAAGTAAATCATTGGATCATTGACTTAAGCACATCAGACCATATGACTGGAGATTTCTCTATTTTCCATGAGTTTTGTCGATGGAATGAGAATTTTTTTGTCCGAATTGCTAATGGATCTCTTTCTATGGTTGCTGGGACGTGTTTACTGATAATATCAAAGGATCTGACTCTTAAATCTGTTCTACTAGTTCCTAATCTGCATTACAACTTACTTTCAATTAGTAGAATCACTCAACAACTAAACTATATTGCCAAAGTTTGGCTTAATTGTTGTCAATTTTCGGAATTAGATTTGGGGAGGACGATTGGTAATGCTAAAAAGTGCTCCGAGCTCTATCTCTTAAAGTCTCTAATTATCCTAGGAAGCAAACTCAAACAGCAGTATGTGATTCCCAAACAAATCAGCCTAATAAACTTTCTTTTTTAGTTAGTAGAGTCAATAATGATAGTGAGGTTATATTGTGGCACTATCAATTAGGTCATCCCAGTTTTATGTACGTTGAAAACTTATTCTATCATTATTCAATAATAAAAGTTCCAAGTTTTTCAATTATGAAATGTCGGTTATCCAAGCATGTTCGCATTTCTTTTCCAAGTCAACCGATGTATATCATGTCATCCTTTTTCAATAATTCATAGTGATGTTTGGGGTCCCTCTTGGGTATATAATATTACTGGCACCAAATGATTTGCATCCTTTATTGATGACCACATTAGACTTGGATCCTTCTCATGAAAGAAAAATCAGAAGTGTGTCAAATTTTTGAAAATTTCAAGAAAATGATTCAGACCTAGTTTCAAACAAAAATCCAAGTGTTAAGAACAAACAATATTAAAGAATACTTTAGTTCAATTCCAGGTAACTATTTACTAAGTGAAGGTATAGTCCACCAAAGTTCTTATGTTGACACTCCACAACAGAATAGAGCTGTAGAAAGGAAAAGTAAACACCTTCTTGAAGTTGCTTGATCACTGATGTTCTCTACACATGTTCCAAAATGGTTTTGGGGTGAGGCTATTCTTATAACAGCTTATTTAATCAATGGAGCACCGTCTCACATACTTAACTTTCAAACATCTTAGCAAGTTCTTCTCAATTCCTATTCTAACACACAGATTATGTCCACTATCCTTACTAGAGTTTTCTACTCTGCCTTTGTACATGTCCCACCAACAAATATGAAGCAAACTTGATCCAAGGTCAATCAAATGTATCTTCTTAGGATATTCTCCACATTAGAAAGGATATAAATGCTACTCTCCTGTCACACAAAAATTCTAGACCTCCATATATGGGACCTTATTTGAACATCAACCTTACTTTCCCAAATCTGATATTCAAGGGGAGAATACTATACAAGAATACCAGTTTTGGGAGACTGAAATAATTGATTCAACTATTGATTCATCATCCACCATTCCCCAATATGTGCCACTTTAATCTGAGCATGTTCCTCTCCCATTCATATGAGTCCCTCATAATCTACTGCCAAGAATGAGTTAAATGTTATTCCAGCAAAAAGAAGAAGACTCAAGAAGGAGTAGAGTCGCATACACATCTCAAGCAAGACCAGGAGTCTGAATCGAGTCGAACACCCAGTGAAATTCCTCCAAATAACACTAGTTCTAAGCCTGTGCAAAATGAGTGATCTAACAGTGATTTTGATATAACTGTTACCTTAACAGTGATCTTGATATACCTGTTACCTTAAGGAAAGGAGCAAGATCTTGTACAAATCGTCTAATATATAATTTTGTTTTTTATGGAAGACTTTCACCTATTTTTTAAGCTTTTGTTACAAAACTTAGTCAAAACTTAATCAGATTCAGATTCCAAATAACATACAGGAAGCACTTGAAGCGCCTGAGTAGAGGACTACCGTATGGGAAGAGATTCGATCTCAGAGTTACCCTAAGGAAAGAATCCCATGGGATGTAAATAGATCTTCACTATGAAATATAAGGTAGATGGAAGTGTGGATAGGTTTAAAGCACCACTGGTTGCAAAAGGATTTACTCAGACCTATGGAATTGATTACTAGGAGACGTTTGCTCTAATTGCTAAACTCAATATAATTTGGGTTTTATTTTCATTGCCAACCAACTTAAAATGGCCTCTTCATCAGTTAGATGTCAAGAATGCATTCCTGAATGGTGATCTAGAGGAGGAACCTTACATGGAAATTCCTCAAGGTCTTGAAACATAAGCAACGATTAACAAGGTTTGCAACTCAAAAAGTCATTATATGGTCTCAAGCTGTCTCTGCGAGTATGATTTGATAGGTTCACAAAGTAAGTTAAGAAGTACAGATATCCACAATGCCAAGTTAATCATACTCTCGTTGTCAAGCATTCAGTGAAAGGTAAAATAGTTATTCTTATTATGTATAGGGATGGTATTATCTTAATTGGGAAATATGAAGAAGAAATTTTCAAACTTAAAAGCTTTCTTGCAATTGAATTTGAGATCAAAGATCTAGGAAATTTCAAATACTTTCTGAATATTGAGATAGCTTGATCAAGGAAGGGTATATCAGTTTCATAACATAAGTATGTTCTAGAATTACTAAAAGGAGACTGGGATGCTTTGTTGTAATCAGCTGATACTCCAATGGACTATTCAAATAAGCTGGGACAAAGGAAGGAAGTGTTCTTATTGACAAAGGAAGATATCAAAGACTTGTGGGAAAGCTAATATATCTCTCACACACAAGACAAGCCATTGGTTTTTATGTTAGTGTGGTGAGTCAATTCATGAATAATCCAATAGAAGAACACATGGATGCATTGTACAAGATCCTAGGATATCTTAAGATGACACCTGGTAAAGGGCTATTTTTCAAAAAGAATCAGGGACATTTAGTTTTACTCAGATGCGGATTGGATTGGTTCACCAATAGATTAAAGATTAACTGCAGGGTTTCGTACCCATGTATAGAGAAATTCAACTACTTGGTGAAGTAAGAAGCAAGCAGTGCAAAAGCTGAGTTTAAAGCTATTGCCTATGACATATAGGAAGGAATGTGGCCAAGAAAAGTACTATGTGAGATTTTTGTTGATAATCAAGTTGTCATAAGCATTGGAAAGAACCCATTTGTCATGATAGAACGAAACATGTAGAAATTGATCGCAATTTCATCAAAGAAAAGATAGAAAAGGGAATAGTTCAGCTTTTCTATACACTTACCAATCTTTAAATAGCAAACATTCTTACTAAAGCTCTTCCTAGGACAATATTTAAATAGTTAAGTTCCAAGCTGGGCATGCTCAATATCTACAACCTAACTTGAGGGGTTTGTGGAATTACGGTTTATTATTTTCTTGATTTCTAGGAAGGTTTTTTTGTCAAGTCTTTATTTTGAGAAAATCTAGTATCTCTTAATTAGTTTTTATTTGCTAGAGCAATTATGATTGTGTTTCCTATAGTTGTATAGATTTTGGAATCCTTTTTGGATTAGGATCACAGCAGATTTGCTAGCCATTTCTCATATATATATTGTAATTCTCTTCTTTATTCAAAAAAGAAAAACTGTAGAATAAACAATTCTCCCCAAAATTTCTTTAGTAAACATAATAGCAAATGTTAGATAATTGTTCATGGGAGGCACTAAATATATATGTGGAAACTAAATATTAGAATTTTCCATAAATGCATGCATATTATACACAAAAATCATGTTAATAGCAAGACTTGGGTTTTTAAAATTTGATGCATGCTTTGAAGACCACTTCTATTTTGTATATTAAGTTATAAGATCAATAAATGCCATTTTGTATATTAAGTTATAATACCAATAAATACATAATTAAAGCTCGATGATGAATAAGTCTTCCTCCTTAATGATGCTGAAAATCTGCCTCTTAAAAGAACTCAAGTAGCCTAATGGGATTCATAGAACAAGTCGTTATAAAACAAAAAAAGGGTCATCTAGCTAATGTCTAACAACTTATATCTATTCTTCAATTCATACTCAACCATTTCATAACCTTCAAAGAGTGGTTCATCTATAGCCTCCTTGGTGACTAAATAAGCCTTTTGTTCTGCATAAAGAGATGCCTAAAACTTGTTGATAAATATCCTGGAGTTGCTTAGCCTTGGCGGCATATTATTCAAAGAGCAAGTCAAATTCATTATCTTTCTTCTTCTCTATAGCAATTTGACATGCAAGTTCTTTAATTTGTTGTTGAGAAAACAAGAGTTGTTTCATAAGTTCAACATTTATTTTAGTAGACTCATCCAAGCTGTCTTGTTCAAAAGTAAACTCTTGAAAAAAATCCCTGCACTTTTCTTTTGAGACATATGAATCCATGCTAAAAATAATAATAATAAACGAAACCCAAATAAATTAGAAAGGAATTACTAAAAAAATGTGGAGTAACTAAAGAAATAAAATGTAGCAAACAATAAATTTCCCATAGCATCCTATATTAGACACCAGGTGTCTAAGAAGCTTGATCTAGTTAGTTTTTTGCACTTGATTTTGGTCTAATTCGAGAAAATGATAAGTTAGGTCCAACCAAGTAATTTGCAAGCTTAAATTGTTAAACCTGACAACATCAAGAGTGGGAGAACATTAAAAGTGAGAGATTATATCTCTTTGTTGGTTAAAGGGGATTTGTTTGCTAGAACAATAATAACTAAGGATGTTGTGTTGTTATAAGAGGTGATTTAGGAAAAGATTGTTCCAACTATTTTGAGACTTTTTTTTTCTTTTTATTATGCGGTTGATGTTTCAAAGCTAACAGTCCACTAGCCTACTCATGTCTTGATCTTGACCACCATCCGAGTTCATCTTTATAAAGAGAAAAATATAAAATAAAGTAATATACATGAACACATAAAAATTTCTTACTAAATAATCAATAAAAGAAAAGGTATAATTCCATATCATCTTTCAATTTTCTCTTCTTCAAGGGAATCTTGTTGATAATTCAAATTTTAGTAAGTTAACCTTAGCTTATGTTGGCAATTACTTTCGTCAATCTTCAAGATGAAGTCTAAGTTTTCTTTCTTTTTCTAAGTTAAAGAAGTATCTCCACCATAAGAAGCTTCAAAGAATAGCATAATAGTTAGGACTAGTGCAAAATATGATTAATTGAATGGTGCAAACAACAAAATGCAAATAATGAAAACCTGGATGTTGAAATTAATTAGTTAGGACTATACAAATTACATGTGATTCATCCTTTCCACATGCAAGGACACCTGTCCTTCTATGACTTATTCGAGGTAGGATTACCTAAAATGGCATTTCCAGGACCAAGCCAAGCACTAAGTTAGCACCAACAGTGAGTACCGCATAAGAATAAGCTTTAACTTGCATTAAAAAACCAATTTCTTCTCAATGTGGCTCCATGTATAAAAAATTTTTCTATAGGATGAGGCAACTAGTGATAATTTACTATATTTTAGGATTTAATTAAGCGAGGACCAAGTTGAAGAAATAAAGTTGCTTCCTAATATATAGTTGCAAAGGAAGCCTGAGCCTTCCATTTTGAAGAAAGAAATGTACATCATGACAAACCCTTTATATCACTAGAAAGGTCACATTCTTCAATCGCTTTAAGATGCAACACTACAACGAATGTGGTATTTTTTCCTAGATTCAATATCTAGTTCTTCTAGTGAAACTATGGTTTTTCTATTATTAATGGCAAAAGTCAGCATGGAAGATGATTTTTTATATACCAATAAAGCTAAATCGGAAGAAGTCATATTAAGGTTTGATAACTCAAGAATTGCATGCATTTTGTACACTCTTTTCTTAGTTATTTGTTTTGCTTTCAAGTTAAACTTATGTGTTTCAGCTTTTCTTTCACTTAGATTTAATTCTTTTCCCTTTAGATGCAAAATGGTAGCAATTGGAGCAAACCCGTTGCTTGTTTCCTAAAGGTATTAATGTTTCCCTAAGAATCCTGTAATGGAATTTGATTAGGTTTAAGTGTTTCCCTTTTCAAACCGATTCTTTCTAAGGTTGCCATACACAATGCATTAATAGTACTTCCACTGTCTACCAGAATCCGTTTAACCTGCTCCATATGAATCTTCCTTAAAAAAAAAAAAAAACAAAAAAGTAAATTCATAGCTAGAGGATTTTGGAATTTACCCACTAGTTTGGTTATTCAGGACTTCTATTATGTGCTACTTTCTTGCTTTGTTTGAAGTTCCTTCCAAAGTTGATCCTTGGATCACAACAATTACTTCTTTGTGTGGCATGTTTTCTTCAATCCGTGGAACTTTTTGATTTTCTAGGATTGGTCAGATCCTCTTTGAGTAAGATACTCCTTTAGATAACCTACTTTTATAAGTTCCTCAATTTTGACTCTTAAATCTTGGTATTTTGTACTGTCATAGTCATGGTCCTTATGGAAATTGTAGTATTAAAAAAAGCTCTTAATAGAGGAGTCTATCTCAGTAAGTTTCTATCTTTTATGTCTATCAATATCCGATCAACTATAACATTGAGGGAAGTATGTCTGGTAGATGTTCCACGTTGTCCCTGTCATTTTATCCATAGGATCTCGCTTGTTCAGATTTCTCGTTATAATGATCCTTATTTTCATGATGTCTTCTAGATTCTCCTGGATTGTTGGTTTGTAAAGGGCTACTTCCAACTTATTTATTGTAAAGCTCTTCTGCATTATTGTATTTCTTGGCTCGAGTAAAGAGCTTTGTGTTGGAACATAGGTCCTCTTCGTGAGGGACCACAGGAATGGTCTAGGGTGTAATCCTGATATCATGGTTGTTCGGTAGCACCATCATCATATATGTCGATCTACATCACTTCCTTGTTGAATCTTGAAATGTAGTTTTGCAAGGATTTGTTTTCTCCTTGTTTCACCTTTAGAAAATATGTGGCTAGTTTTTTTCTGTTTCCTCACTTTATAAAATGTGAAATGAAGAAAGAACCAAACTTCTCAAATGAATCTTTGCTAGGCTTGCATCCAGAAAGTGAAGACTTCAAGGTATTCAATAGGATCTTCGATCATCTCTGCAGTAAGCTCCTATGATTGGTATTTTGAATTTTGATAGAAACGTGGTTTTTAGGATCAATGACTTCGCTAAGGAGATGATCCACAAACTAATTTTGCCCATTGTTCTCATATTTTAGATTACTATAGTGTGAATGGAGCTTCTATTCCACTCCAAGCGCTTGTGATGTTGGCACCATTTTTTTAAGCTCTTTTCAAAGACTTAAAAGGCCATAATATTCAAGTCACAGAGACAACACCCAAAGAAATGATGGAGTCACCATTTGGGTAATTAACCACGAGAAAAATTGGATGACTGCAATTGATCCATTTCTTCTTTGAACCTAACTACCCATCATCCCTTTAGAGACAGATTTGGGAAGTTAGGTATAGGTTACACCTGTCTGGACGTTAGTTCGACCTCTACTAGGGTTTATTGAGTTCTAAGTTCTAGGTTGCTAATGCTATCCTATATTGATCTTAAATTTTATTATGCACACAACCACTTTTATCTATTCATTACTTATGAAGTGTCAAAAATTTTTAAGCATATACAAAAAGGGGAGAGAAATGGATTACATAGCCATTAAACATGGGGGAATGGGTGAGGAATTTCAACAATCCAAATAATATTGCAATAATTAAATACTAAGGAGTTCTATATTGACCATTCATCATCAAATAGAAAAATTAGCAATGATAGGCATAATTAAACTAATTACCAACTAAACATAGGATTAATTAACTACGCTAAACATGCATAATTAATATCTAAACATCATACAATTAACCACTAATTAACCATTAATCATACTTAACTAACCACTAATCATGTTTAATTAATCGCTAATTATCAACTAATTAGATATTAATCATGCTTAATTAATGACTAATTAACTACACAATTAACTATTAATTATGCTTAATTAAACTACTAATTATGTACTACTAATCCTAAATTAAACATGGTAATTAACTACTAATTAACTATTGCTAAACCTAAATATGGCATAATTAAACTACGCCTAAGCTAAGCATGACATAATTATCTACTAATTATACCTAAACTAAACATGGCAAATTTTAAACTAAAGAAGAGGCTCTCAAAAAACTTACCAAATTCCAGATTTAATCAAAAGCTGAATCTTAACTAGCGCTGACATTTCAAAATAATCCAAAGAACACCAAAAACATCAAAAGGACACCAAAAATATTTATATTGAGACAGAGATTCAAAAAATATTCAAAATCTTTTAGAAATACTAATTTTTTGGTATTTTCAACCCAAAACTATTTTCCTAGAATTGAGAGTCAGGTTTCCTTATATAGGCTTTCAAGTGGTCACAAAATGGGCTCTTTTCTCGATGTAAGATTGTACTTACAGGTGTGAGCCCTAGCATATAGGCACCAACCCCATTTTTCAATTTCTAATGCTGACATTTACCATTTAGGGCCCGAGAGAGGGGGGTTTTCTGTCCCCCTTCGAACCCCCACAATGACCTTATCACAAAGGTCAATCTATGTACGCGTTGGGTAGACATGATTCATAAGGCCTCAACTATTCCCACTGGTACCACGCTGATTCCTAAGCTTACTTGGCTTTCAACCATTCTTGGTATTGATGCTCGATGTCCTTGCACATCAAAGTGCTTGTTATTGATGTCTCTGGCTATCGTCATTGGGCCTCTAAAACCATAAGTAAAATTCCAATGCTTACATATAGTCATTTTCAATTCCCATATCTCTTGTTGCATCTTTTGATTGATCCCATATGTTTCTGCTGAACTTACATGCTAGGATTCCTCAAAAATGGTTTCAGAGGATCTTTCATCGTGGTAGATACTCCTGGATTTTACTGTTGACTTCTCAAGATGCTTGTAGTTGGGATCTCCTGTTGTCTTCAACTTCTTGCTTCTGGCATGAGTTTTTTTCTTCACAAATCATTTTCTTTTGGATGGAGACTTCTCTTCCTCAAGTTCTTGTATCTTTTGCCTTAGGAAGTCAAGCTCAAATTTTAGCTCATTCCTTGTTGGACTCTTGGTGCTAAAACTGATAAGACCAGACTTTCATGTATAGGCTTTTATTTTCTCGGAATTCCTCTAAGATTTGTATGTGGATTTTCAGCAAGGTTGGATTGTATTCCTACTAATCATATAGTGTATTGTGGTTGAGGATCAGTTTCCTAGTCTACCATAGAAAATATCTTCAACGAAAGATGAAATGATTGCTATAAGGCCCTCTTTCTAACACCAAATTGTTGGTGCAAAAATTGGTACAACCCAAATTTTTTCCCAAAAGAGTAAAACAAGCTAGTTCAGGCCTTTCTCTCAAGTAATCAACCAACCTTAGATAGTATCCTCCAAAACAAGGAAATTATTGTCGATAGGCATGTTGGCAGGGGTGGCTGGCATGCCCAATCCAATGCTTAAGTCAAATGTGTTAAAAGTGTGTCTGAGCACAAAAAATAGTTAATTCAATTGTGTAATTGAGCTTACCTACAACTTCCTAAGTTTTTGGTTTTTATAAAGAGGATGATGACTTGGCACCCAAATAATGGTGGAAGCAGGTCTCAATTATCAACTGACTTCCAGGACAAGGTAATTATCGGCCAATTGTGGTTCCACTTGCTGATGTGGGAGAATGGCACGTCACCTTGTTGGTTCATCGAGATCATGGAGGTTATGCTTCATGATCTGTGTGTCTAATTTTTAGGGATTATGATATTGCCTCCTTTTTTGTAGCCACCAAGTGGCGTTATATGCATTTCTTGTGCTTTGATGAGCTGACTTGGTTTTTTTGGGACTTTTTCGAGCCGAGTGGACCGAGCTTCTAATTTGGGCCCTTGGCTTTGTGGGCTTATAAGCCTTTTGTGTGGATCTTACACTGTGTTCTTTTTTGTTTCATGTATTTTTGTTTCCAAAATGATTTGGAAAATTAATTTCTATAATTTGGAGAATGTATTTTAAGTAAAGGAAATGCGTTTGAAAATGAATTCGTAAAATGCAAATTTAAAAATGGTTTTAAAAATATGTGTTTAGAAATGAATTCCTGAACTAAAATTTTGAAAATAAAAACAAGATATGTGTTTGGAAATGAATCATTGAAATCAAATTTTGAAAACAAAAATATAAAATACGTTTGGAAATGAATCCAAAACACTTGTTCTCACAAATTGTATAAATAAAAGGATGATTAACAAATAATATTTTAAGCTAAATGCAAGCTTCCATTATACATATTGTTAATACATAACAAATGCTTAATTATACAAACAAGATCACCTTTTGCTTCCTACGATATTTTCACCCAAGTTTTTTCTGCTCTTTTTCACTTCACTTTATAGTGCTTACTATAAATGTGTTTAGTTAAGATTAAAAAAAAAGGGATAATTTCATAAATGACCCCATGTTTTGCCTTAATGTTAAAAATGACCTCAACTTTATTGAAATAAGCACTTATAACCCCGACGTTATAGTCTATTTGTGTATGTTACTTCTATGATGTGCAATTATCTGTCGGATGCATCTGACACTCGACACAAGGTTTAATGTCAGTCAGATGCATCCTACACTCGACATTAGCTTTCAAGCAAGTGTCGATTGTTGGATGCACCGATAGTCGACACTAGCTTAATCCGACACTCGACACTAGCTTTCATCTGACATGTCGAGTGTCAGATGTCTCGAATGCATCATCCGATAGTGGACACTAGCTTTCATCTGACATGTCGAGTGTTAGATGCACTGACACTCGACACTAGCTTTCATCCGACACTTGACACAAGCTTTGTTGGATGTCGGATTATTCGAGTGTCGAATGCATCATCCAACACTCGACACTAGCATTCATCTAACATGTCGAGTTTTGTCGGTTTATGTTGTCTAGCTCTGTCGAGTTTTGTCAAGCGTTTTGATAGGTCGCTTGTTTTAGCTTTTTTATTTTGCCTTTTTGCATCAAATTTAACTATAACGACCTTGTATTTGGAAGTTGAAGCAAAAGGGAACGTGAATTTGGACTATCCTTCACCCTGAAGACACCATATGATGAGAACTACCATGTGTCCATTTTTCCAATTTTCCCTTTAGGTTTTCCGTTTACAGTTTTCACTTCTTTTTTACCTTTTTTTTATAGTTTAAAACTCTACATACATAAGTATATAATGCGAGGGCTTCAAAATTATATATGTATGTCTATATAATACGACATAGTATCATTTATAACTATTTCCTTACATAACTGAATACAATGCAATAAAAAACAAATATATGATTATAAACATCTATCTCCCATGTTGAATATAATCGTGCCACATCCTTAAAGCTTTGTTGTCCCTATACTGTCTCCATGCTTCTGTTCATTCAATGGACATATTCAGTTCAACTGTGGGCATATCTCCATGTTGCTCCTCCATAACTTCAATGTCATCCACCTCGTATCTCCAAAACAATCGATCAGACCTACTGTTAAGTCGAATGAAATTATGTAATGTACAGCATGCCACAGGAGTAAGACGTTGGGATTGGAGACTGAATTTAGGCATTGACTTGAGAATTGGAAATCTTTTCTTCAACACTCCGAAACACCTCTCAATTACGTTACGCAATGATGCATGTCTTTTACTAAATAACTCTTCATGTCCAGTAGGTCGTCTTCCTCCCCCTCTAAATTCACTTGCATGATACTGTTGGCCTCTATAAGGAGCAAGGAATCTTCCATGTTACTATAGCATGAATCAACCAAATAAAAATAACCTGCATACTATAGTTAGCGTCGCATGCGCATGCACATGCATAGCTTCATCAAAATTGGAAACATGTTATAATAGTTTATACATTATTTCTAAGTAATGTATACTTGTGTCTGGCATAGGAAAATCACTATTCTCATTGTAAAGTGCATCTTGTAATACCCTTGAATCATTTACACTGCCTTCCCATCCTGTTAGCACATAAGTAAATAACATATCGAATGAGCAAGCACACATTATTTGGGTCACGGCACCATGTCGATTACGATATGCCATCTGCTTATACGCTGGTACTGATGTTGCAATATGGGTGCCATCAATCGCTCCAATGCATCCCTATATCAACTACTTCATTAGCATAGTTATATTCATACAAAAATTAAGAAAATATGTTTCTTTATACCTGAAAATATGGGTAAAACTTGGGATTATGTCGTACTTCTGGAGGTGTTGCGCCTGAATTTCTTGGTTGCACAATTAGTATTGCTAACCGAATTAATGCATCAAGCACTCGCTTAAATTGTCGGCCTATAGTATTGGTTGATCGATGGAATAGCTCAGTAGCAATGCGATAACAAACACTTTGTGATACTATATACAAGAAAGTCGCAACTGCCTCAAGTACACTCACTTGGTCATGATCATCCTGCTCAATCAAATTATCTTCAACTAGCCTATCATATAAGTTGTTAAATATATTTGCATCCATTCTAAAGTGAGCAAACATCCTATTATCATTCCTTATTGGCATATCCACTATCCATTCCAGGCCTGTTAGTAATGAAACTTCGTGTTGTAGAACTTGCTGTGGAAGGCGCTGAATTCGTTGTTCACGTTGTCTCTGTTGATATTCAGGTGTTGCAACTACAATTGAACACCAATCTATTATGTCTATGGAGTTGTCAGATTTACGGCTTGAGTTATCATCTGCCATTGTATATACACCATTGAAAATACTCAGTAACAAATACTCATAATGTAGTCTGATACATGTGATTGTGCCATAATATACTCACAAATTATCACACATTAAATTTACTACAATCCACAATTACCAAAATTATCACACATGTAATTTGCTACAATCCACCATTACTAAAAGCAGTACAATAAGATCAAATGATAGCTATGATATGCCTAATGATGCAAGTTCAAAGCTAAAGCATTATGGAATAGTCAAACAATAACTTATAGTAACATTGATACATAATGACATTAAAATATCCGTAAAAGCTGACAAACGAAGATAGACATAATACAACAGTAACAATAAAATTTGTGTCTCAAGAAAGCATCCAAATAAGTGTTACAAACGAAAAAGCAACTGAACAAACACCTAAACTAATGGAAAGGAAACCATCGTACACATCGATCACCTACAAGGTTGATAACCACTCCCTTCTTCTCTCATCTGAGAGGCCTACAAAAATAGTCCTTTGATCAGGTTTTTCAGCTATAATGTTCAAGAACTTTACGAAGACATCTTTCTCAATACAACCTAAATTCTCACAAATGTCAATGCACTCTTGAATTGGATTCTTATGAGGTGGTGCTACCCCTAAAGAGCCACTCCTACTTCCTTGACTTAGTTTCTGACTCATAAGCTCACTGGCTACCTTGAGGAAGTTGTCCATCTGGTCATTGTTTTGGGTTAAACAATGATCAAGGTTCCTATTAGGTGCCCTACGTGCCCTTTTCCTCCTACCACTCTTGGCAATGGACCTTACAACTGGGTCATCCTCCTCCTCATTTTCTACATCATGAACATCAACGTGGACTCCAAAGTTCATAAAATTGTCCTCCACTTCCCAGTCCTCATCTGAGGTTGGGGGCATTTGTCTTGAAGAAAACCTCCAAACACCAGTTACAGTAGAACTATTAAATATAACTCCCAACATGTCATATTGGTCTAACCCCCTCCGTTCAAATTGTTTTACAGATGGAACTTTCTGCAAGTAATGTAAGTTATTAGTGTTTTGAGTAAATACATATAAACATGAGTAGCTCTAATTCAAAGATTTACCTTAAGGTACTCCTCCCAAACATCCTTAGATGTTGTCATTGTATTAGTATCAGGATTCCATCTGAAGCCAGTGGAAGCAATTAAATCAGAGAATTCACGATGTTTCTTTCTAAATCGGTTGAACTTAGACTTAAGTTGAGCCACCAAATAACAATATTGGATTTCGTTGTATAATTCGTCCAAAATGGTATTCCATACCTTCTTTGAAAATGTTGAAGTTTGTAATTCACCTTTTAAAACATGGTCATAACACAAACAAATAAAAATAGATTCTCTCCTAGTATTCCATTCAGCTTTGTCATCATGTTCATTGGTATTTGACGTCATACTGTTACAACTAATACTACAAAATAAAAGGGAAAATTAATGACGCATAAGCATTGACATATTTCAATAAACTATTAAATAACTTGTACATGTAATTACATTATGGGTACCTATTTATAATTAATCACAGTCAAGGACACCGATTGGAACAACTGTTTAAAATTTAACTTGCAAATGGCTGAATAAAAAGATGAAAATTAAGATGAAAGAGGACCTGCAAATGGCTATGTAATGCTGGTAACAGTTTATATGTGTTAAACACCAGATGTAGCAGTAGTTAAGGAAAATGAAACCAAAAATCAAAAATAGAGGTAAAAGTAGATCTATGGCGTCCTGCAAGTGTGGACAGCAAACACACAAAAAATGCAACTAATAAGATGAAAAAACTACTGCAATATAATCTCTTACCCAGCACAATAAAGATCTACAGGGTTGATTTTAGAGCCAAGGTGAATGAAGGTGGAGATCAACTTGAGAGTAGAAGAATAAGATGTGATACAGGCGAGAGAGAAGAAATGTACTACAGAAAATGGAGAGAGAGAATGGGGAATTACTTTTGAATTCTCTAGCACAGTAAACGGTTATATATATAACACAGTGCACCGTTTGTCGAGCTCTTTCAATGGCATCGAGTTTTATCGAGCTGTGTCGAGCGTTTTGGCAGGTTGCTTGTTTTTGCATTATTTTTTTGCCCTTTTGCATCATATTTAACTATAACGGCCTTGTATTTACAGGTTGAAGCAAATGGCAAGTGAAATTGGACTGTCCTTCACCCTGAATGAGATTGAGATTCACTGGAGGTTGAGCAGCAGCGCAACATGACCGAACCACGTTTTATACAATGACAAAACCGAATGTTATGCCCAAACGCTCGATGAAACTTGACACTACCACTCGACACGCGACACTACACAACCACTCGACACGCGACGTACAATGACAGATGCTCGACTAACCCGACACATGAACCCGACGAAATTTACATCCGACACTCGTCACGTTCGGTACCCCACTCAATGCACTAACATGACACTCAATCCTAGTCTTGACACAACCCTTAGTCACTCGACACTATCCTCCAACATGTCGAGATTTGATCCGACACAACCCCTCGACACTCAATGAATGGCGTCGAGTTTTGTCGAGCGTTTTGGCAGGTTGCTTGTTTTTGCCTTTTTTTTTGTCTTTTTACATCATATTTAAATATAACGGCCTTGTATTTGCAGGTTGAAGCAAATAGCAAGTGAATTTGGACTGTCCTTCACCCTGAATGAGATTGAGATTCAGCGGAGGTTGAGCAGCAGCCCAACACGACTGAACCATGATTTCATATCATGCATATATGATGTATAGTTACACATAATTTTTGGGTAGTTAGTTTGTGGATTTTTTATACATTATTGTATAGTGACATTTTTTGCATAGTCACAAATGTTTTTCATGTTTAGTGATACGAAAACTTGTAAATACATATTTTATGGTTATTACTACATATGTGTACCTCGTCCCATTGCACTCATACAATGAATGAGAATTTACACACAACACACGTATGGTTTATACATTGACGAATCAAATAAATTCAGGTCTAATACAGTGTTCGTAAAGAGACATGAATGTATTATACCTAGACAAAGCACAGAAAGGTTCATACACGAATATTTAGTTTAATGAAAAAGCACAAAAACTCGTGCTGAAAACATTAATGTTACATACATTGACAAAGCATGAAACTGAACGTTCATACATGAACGTTTTATACAATGACAAAATCGGATTTTCTGTCCAAATGCTCGACACAACTCGATACAAGACACTCGACACTCGACACTACACAATAACTCGACACGTGCCGCATGATGACAGATGCGCGACTAACCCGACACCAATACTCGACACACGAACCCGACGAAATTTAAATCCAACACTCGTCACATTCGACACTCCACTCGATCCTACACTCGACACAACTCCTAGTCACTCGACACTACCATCCGACATGTCGAGATTCGATCCGACACAACCCCTCGACACTTGATGACACTCGACAAATCTCGTCTTCTTCGTCCCCGTCGACGGCGATATCAGATTTTCTCCCAATGATTGTCATTTTTAGGCTTGGGCATTTGCCCCGGCCTCACCACTGACCCGGCCAGACCCGGTTCAACGGGGCGGGTCCGGATCACTGTAAGGGGCGGGTACAGGGCTGCATAGAGTCTACCCCGTTCAGAGCAGGTCCGGGGCTGGGTCTTGCATCGAGACCCGTTTGACCCGCCCCACCCCGCCCCGCACTGTTAAGGGTATAAATAAAAAAATTTAAAATATAAGAACTTTTACGTAATTTAAGGGGGCCATTTTGTTAATTTTTAAGTCCATTCATATTCCATGTCGTATGAAGTTATTGAATATGAGTGGACTTAAAAGAAATATTACAGGGATGAGATTGAAAAATATAAATATTACAGGGGTATAAAAGAAATTTTGAGGGGCGGGGCGGGGCGGGGCGGGGCGGATATGGGTCTGTCTAATTTTTTTTTGCCCCGCCCCGCCTCGCCCCGCAACGGGGCAATGGGGCGGAGCGGGGCAAAAAATAATGTGACGGGGCGGGGCTGGATACTTGCTGCCCCGTACCCGCCCCGCCCCGGTTCCAAGCCTAGTCATTTTCCAACAAATCTTTAGCAAATACGCCAGTGAAGGTTAAAGGTTTCCAGGAATGGATGGGTGGGGATGCTTCATTGGAACATGGGTGTGATGAAATGTTGAGTGAAGGAGGAGATTTGAGTGAACAGTACCTGCAAAGTATGGGGGAACGAGTTTTGAACTTGGAAATGGAGAGAGAAAAAGAAAATAGAAGACGAAAACAGAGAGAGAAGAGTTTGAATTTGAACTCCGAAAATGTTGAAAAGAATGTTTTGTGAAAACATATTACAAAAACAGAAAAGAACACGTTTTGCAGGAATTGTGTACTCCGAAAATGGAAAACGGCCTTTCAAAAACAAAAAAGAACAGAGCTAATTTTTGAGGATCTTGTCATTGTGGGTTCTAGATTTGGGCTTTTGGACTTTTGTCACCAACAATATTTATATATAATGTATAACCAAGAATCACAAAAATAATAATATTTTAGTTTTGTCGTAAAACAATGCACAAAATAATATAAAGGAACCAAACTAATCTAAATTCTTAGTATATTATTAATTTAACCAAAATCCCAAAATGGTATTTAGATTTTAAAAACAAAAAAATTACAGTTAAGAATCATTACCAAAACAACCATAACAAACTTCTAATTAATAAAAATTTAAAAGATTCAAACCTAAAATTTATCCATGTAGTTCTTGTTTTCTTGAGATTTGAGAATATCTACCCCAGTATGAAGTGAATATGACAAGTCAGAGATGACTAATCTCGACAAAAAGATATATTTAAAAAGAAATTATTTGGTTTTGATATTGTTAATGAATCCGAAAGTTTCAAAGAACTAATATTTCAATAACAATAAAATACAAATCTAGGAAGGCATAATACTAAAATTTAAGGAATAGGCACATAGATGCATCCTAAAAATTTTAAAGTACTAATTTCAATAATAATAAAATACATAAAAAGAAACTACTCTAATATTAAAATGTCTAAATCTTAAAGTTTTAGTAGAGATTACATGCGCATAATACTATTTGTTTTAGGGGAAACCTAAAACTTCAAAATACTATAATTTCAATACCAATAAAATATTTATAAATATACAACACTAATACTAAAATTTCTAAATAGTAAGATTTTAGTGCAGATTAAATTCACATAATACTATATGATAATACAAATATTTTAGTAGAAACCTAAAATTTTAAATTACTACAATTTCAATAGTAATAAAATATGTACAAAAACACGGCACTAGTACAAAAATTTCTAAATTTTAAAATTTTAGTTTAAATTAAATACAAATAATACTATATGGTAATTAAAATATTTTTAGTCGAAATCTAAAATTTCAAAATACTACAATTTCAATTCCAACAAAGATATGTATAAATGCACACCACTAATATTAAAAGTTTAAAATATTAAAGTTTCAATAGAGATTTAGGATAATTGTTCGTTAAAAAAAAAATTACATTCGATAACTTTGATAATTGCAAATTTCCACCTGATTTCAAATTTTTGCCATTAATCTAAGCAGTGCAAGGGTAAAATCAAAATCGAATTTATATGGGATAAAAATAATACATAAAAAACAATAATAATTAAAAGTAACATATATTATCAATAATATTTTAAAAAATAAATTTTAATAATAATTAAATTCGTATTATTAACATGAAATAAATAGTAAAATTATAAAAACAAATAAAATAATATTACCACAAACCCACAACTCCTTTTACGATACCTCTCCCCAGAATCCAACACCCTCCACCACCATTCCATCTCCATTGCCACCACCATCACTCTTCTTCAGTCACCACCATCTAATAGCCAGCCACCCACAAAAAATCTCAATCGAACCACCATAGCCAAGACCTTGGCGTCAAAGGCGGGAGAGTTACATCATCAGAGCCGGTGGAGCGCGCTGGATCCTTTCCATGGATATCGCTGACTACATATATATTTTCAAGGAATTCAAAAGCAATAGTGAAACTACATCGAATGCCAACTCATCAGTACAAGTTGACTTTCTTCTGTATTAATCAAAAGTAAACACTTATACAGAGAATCTCATTCGTTCATCCAACTTACACTTTTCTGTTTGCAGTGCAAAGTAAGCAACAACCTAATAGAAATGGAGGATGGAACACTAAGTGTAATACTTCGAATTCTCTGATTCAACTAGGGGTGGCAATTTTTGACACGACACGGGTTTAAGCGGGTTTGGGTTTTGGCATATTCGTGTTCGTGTCGTGTTCGTGTCGAAGATGTCAACCCGTTTAATAATCGTGTCGTGTTCGGGTTGAGAGTCTTCAACACGCGAACATGATTATGACATGACACGATTATGACACGAACACGATTATGACACGAGTAACACGAATAACATAAATACATATTATACACGATTGACATGATGACACGATTAAAACGAATATTGACACGAACACGATTATGACACGAGTAACACGAATACATATTATACACAATTAACATGATTATACGATTAACACGAATATTGACACGATTACATATTAAATTTAAAAATACTAAACTTTTTAGACATTAGTCTCTACATGTATCCAAATTTTAAAATACAAATAGAATTTTAAAAACTTAATAAATTTTAAAACTTAGGATATTTTTGTCATTTAACAAAAGTTGAAAAGCTTAACATGTCATAATCGTGTTAATAGGTCATAATCGTGTCAATCGGGTCGTGTCAATAATGTAAACGTGTATTAATCGTGTTAGACGGGTCGTGTTCGTGTTTAATATGATTACGACCCGTTTATTATTCGTGTTAGCGTGTCGTATCGTATAACTCGTTTAATAATCATGTCGTGTCATAGTGACACGAATAATAAACGGGTCGTGTTCGTGTTGGATCAATCTTTATCGTGTCACAGCTCGACACGACACGAACACGACCCGTGAACACGAATTGCCACCCCTAGATTCAACCAAGATCACCTGAAAAAGTCCTCGAAACAAACCTCAACATAGGATGATTTAGATTAGGCTGTGCATTCCTTGGGTTATTAAACATGACGAGGTGCAGAAAAAGGTAGAGGAGAGAGAGATAGAGGTGGAGGAAGGGTGAGGGTGTTTGGCTGATTCTGGAAAAGTGGAATGGAGACCACGATGGCTTGCAATTGGGGTATTTACGGTGGGATGACTTCTAAAAAAAGCGAGGAACATGAATTGGGGAAGAAAATAGAGGAGAGAGTGGGGTGACTTATATTTACAAGGGTATTTTAGTAGGTTATTTTGGGCAAAAAATGGAACTTATATTTTCTCTCCTATTTTACAGTTTAAATTAACAACAAAGATTAGAAATCAAGAGGCAATTTGCAATTAGAGTTATCAAGGGGAATTTTGTTTATTAACATTAGGGGGGAAATGTAATTATCGCTTTAATATGCATCATTCTATACAGAAATATAAACATTTTAATAGAAATAAAATAAGGACAAATTATAAATTTAACAACAAATCATTAACATATGAGAAAAAAAAAAAGCTTACTATTCAAGAGAAGCCTAATGCAAATTTAATGAGAGTTGATAAACTTTAGTACTTTTGATAGGATGGTTATAACTGATTATTAAGGATAAGGGTTTTATAAACAAAAAGGCATGGTGTAATTTCGATCGAGGAGGGGCGAGATATAAAAGAATCATTAACTAATATATAACTAAAGTACTACAAAATAGGGCTCCAATGTATTTATATATAATAGGGAAATTATCAGATTTGCCCTCCAAATGGGGGCCTTTTTATTTTTAGCCTTGGTCCATAAAATTTTCAGCCAACTAGCCTCCTACCCCTGACATTACCTCAATGCCCCTTCTATAAATTCAAGCCCATAACCTCCTCCTTCTTTCTTCCTTCTTCCCTCCAATGAGAGCATTTAAACTAGAACACTGATTCACGGATTAAAGTCCAGTTACCAAACAGCCGTTTTCAATTGGAGCATTCAAACCAGAGCACAGACGAAGTGATTTCTAGAAGAAATATGAACCATTGAGTTTGTCATTCTTAGCGAGAGAGAGATGTGAGAGAGTCATCGATTGTCTGATTTTTACTACCCAAGTCAGTTATTTCGAAAAACCTTTAATTGATCTTGTAAATTTGGTGTTTCGAGAGAGATAATGTCTACTTGATGCTAAATTTTGTATTTAGAGAGAGATTCAATTTGTCACATGTTATAGGGATGACATTTGAGTAACTGTTTTAGGGTTATTTTGATTATTATATGCACTTTAATAACTTAGAAGGATGCTAAATTAGATTATAGGATTTATTTGTTGCATTTTGTTGTGTTTTGTTTTGTGATTCTATTTTCTGTGTTTGGGTTGGAGGATGAAGACGATGGTCCGATTATGTCGAATTTGATGAGGAACGGGGTTCCTCATATTAAAAGAAAGGGAGGGAGATGTAGACAGAGGAAATGGGAGAAATAATAGAAGAAATTTAGGGAAGAAGTAGAGTAAAAATTGAGAGAGAAATAATCTTTTTACTAAAAGATCAAAAAAACAATAACAACCAAGTCTGAAAATAACATAACTAAAGGTTCCTATTTATAGGACCTTAAAGCCTAGTTCTACTAGGAAATAAAATCCTACTAGGAAATAGAATCATAATCCTAGTTCAACTAGAAAATACCAAAATTAAATGCTAAATAAAATAGTAAACTATTAATTAGGAAAATAACTCAAATTAGGATTACTCCCAATTTAGGAAGTCAAAATCCCTAATTTATTAAAATACCTAAAATTAAAATTAAAATCCCTAATTTATTCCTAATTTGTCCTACATCAATTCTCTCCCTCTTGAAAGAACTCGACTCCTGGCGAGTTGTCAAGGAGGAAATTGCCAATACACAAGGAAACGCCATGTCTTGTCTTGCACGATCATTGGAAAGTCATTAATCCACATCTTCGCTTTATGACAATCCAATAGTGAAAGCATATATAATGGAAAAATTATTGATGCTTTAGCAGCCTTCAATATTGGTAGAGAAACAATGATCCCCATGGAAGACTTGACCGTTGACCTGATAGAAAACATCGCCGTTGACCCAATAATAGAAGTAGGTGAAACCAAATATAACTCACAACCTATGAAATCAATTTCTTGAGTGATTTCATGAGATTCTTCTTCACATATGGATTCAACTTCACATGTAGGCTCTACATTATTCTTCAAATTTGTTTCGCCCTTGACTTCAATAGGACTGTTAGATTCATGCTCATCTGCAAGATCAATCTCGCTTACTTCATCATCTCCACTAGGATCATCACACTCATCCTCATGGTTCTTAGGAGTTGCACCCAAGATCTCTTGATTCATATGTTTGGTAGATGACTCCATATTAGAATTTTGTTTTGCGAGAACGGAGGCTTGTAAGGCTTTTAAAGCTGCTAATATTTCTCCAATCCTGTTATCCATGGCATCCCTTGTCCTATTTTCTGAGGCTTGTATCATTAGCTGGACTGTTTCTAATATTTCAGGTTGTTGGACTGAAGTTTCAGATGTGTCAGGATCTTAAGTTTAATTTTTCTTGCTTCTAGTCATCATAATAGGATAAGATTCGGCGAATTATGTGCCGTTGATGAACAGTAACTCTGATGAACAGTATCTGCGGTGAACAGTACATCAATGAACAGTATTTTCGATGAACAGTACTCGTCGTGAACAGTGCGCCGATGAACAGTTTTTTTGTTTTTTTTTTTTTAGGGATGGTGGAAGATGAAATTGGGGTAAAGTAAGTTGATGGTGGTGGGAGGTTTTAGGGTTTATGGGTTAAACAAAAATTAAAGGATAAATAGTATTAGAGGGGATCAAAACCATGCTCTGATACCAATTGATGAGGAACGGGGTTCCTCATATTAAAAGAAAAGGAGGGAGATGTAGACAGAGGAAAGGGGAGAAATAATAGAAGAAATTTGGGGAAGAAGTAGAGTGAAAATTGAGGGAGAAATAATCTTTTTACTAAAAGATCAAAAAAACAATAACAACCAAGTCTGAAAATAACATAACTAAAGGTTCCTATTTATAGGACCTTAAAGCCTAGTTCTACTAGGAAATAAAATCCTATTAGGAAATAGAATCATAATCCTAGTTCAACTAGAAAATACCAAAATTAAATCCTAAATAAAATAGTAAACTATTAATTAGGAAAATAACTCAAATTAGGATTACTCCCAATTTAGGAAGTCAAAATCCCTAATAATAGTCAAAATCCCTAATTTATTAAAATCCCTAAAATCAAAATTAAAATCCCTAATTTATTCCTAATTTGTCCTACATCAGAATTATCAAACCTTCATTGAATCGTCAAATTCCATACATTATGTTATTGAATATTGTTATCGAACTATCTAATTGCCCTATTGCATTGTCGAACTATCGTTGAAATGTTGGGTATGAGTCATCAAACAGTTGAACTCACTTCTTCAATTATGGAGTGATTGATTCGACAATTCGACGAGTAGTTATAGACTTGTTGAACTATCGAATGTAGTCATCAAATCATTGAACATTAGTCGAGTTGTGGAATTCCTTGTCATCTTGTTTAGCTTATTGTGGTCCATCTTCGAACTATCATTGAAATCAATTGCTAGGTCATCAAACTACCAAATTTCATTGCGAATTTAACCCATCATCACCAAATTTTCCTTAACTTTATTAAAGTGTCGAAATGTTCAATTAGACACTTTGATTAGGCTTTTGTCGACTTGTCGAATTTAAAGACAGATTTGCTTTTTTCAGCATTTTATGTATGGTTTTGAGGTTCTAACCAATTTTTCCCTTCATTTCAGGTTTAGACATGGAGCCCGTGAATTCGAGGATCACGTTAGACCTTAAAACACCAGATACCGCCTATTACGGTGGGGTAATTACAATAATGGTGGGGCTGGATTACATTGCAATACACAATAAGTTAACTGATAAGCAAAAGAAGATCTTCAAGGAAAAAAAAAAAGGCTTTGAAAAGTTGATGGAGATCCACGTCTAACATTTTCGGACAAATTGGTCCATCGTGTTTTGTTGCATGAGCTGCAGACCCATGATATGGAAAAGGAGGAGTTATGGTACCTCGTGTTCAGTAAACTCTCCTAATCTTATACCATTTTGTTTTATTTTGCTTCATGTACGATATGTGAAGTTTTTATTGACAATGGAATGTTTGATCATGTAGGGGCCATTAAATTCTCAAAAAATGAGTTCGCCTTTATCATCAAGCTCAAGTTCGGATCGTTGCCTGATTTTGAGAAGAGCCCTAACCACCGCTTGCGGGATAGATATTTGAAGCAATATTTTTTGGACAACAAGCATATAAAGATCAATTAGTTCAAGAATTGGATTTTGTCTTTGGATTTCAATGTCATTAAGGATTCATATGCAGTGAGTTGATCGTGTACTGGGTATTGGAGCATCTCCTATTAGGCCAACTGAAAACAGGTCCTATTAATTTGGATTACCTTCAATTGGTTGATAATTTGGATAAGTTCAAGGATTGTCCTTTGGGTAAACCGGCATCAAGAGAGATCTATAACGACCTCAAAAGTGCAATCGTGGATCGGGCCACTAAGTATCAACAAAGGCTCGCCTCAAAGGAAACAGACGAGAAGGAGAAGTACAACCTATACAGATGTGCCTATACATTTTAGGTAATTGTTTATTTTTATTTTTTTTGTAAATCAAATGCTATTACGATTTTCATAGAGTGATTATTCTTTACAGTACGAAATTTAACTAATGTGATCTGAATTATATTGATGCAGATCTGGTTGTACCAGGCTATTCCATTTATGAGGTCATCGTACGCGAGGAAGGGCAACGATTTTAAAGATAAGATCTCATGCATCTTGAGGTGGACTAGCATCAATAGGTTAATCACTCAATCTGAGGTTAGGAAGGACATGTTTGGTAGATCGCGATCAGTAAGGACATTTGATTTGTATAATAAGTTGTGTAATGGTCACTACATTTCAAGATATTTTAACTAACAAATTTCAACTTTGTTATCCAAAAAGGGGATCCTTCCAACATAAGCCTCCAGCTAGAGGCTGAGGAGCTGAGTAGCGACCTATATGTTGAGAATAGGTGTTGGATTAGTGGCCCAAGGGGACCACTTGTTGATTGGGTGAAGCAAAACGAACTGCCACTGCCTATTGTTGCAAAGGTTCGTATTAAGAGCAACAGAAAGCAACCAATGATGTCAGGGCTAAAGAGGCCCACTTTTAGACCATCTAAGGGAACTCCTATGGCACAATTTGAGCATACAGAGGGTCAGGTTAGCATATATGGTTTAGTGATTAAAAATATAAATATTTATAACTGTGTTTGATATTTGTTGGTCATGAAATTAAATGTCTTTGTTTTCTTATAGGGCACTTCTAAATCCCGTGTACCCACATCTCTCCTGTAGGCTATTCGACATGAGTTAGTAGCCCACCATGTAGAGATGGCTGCTACCCTTGCTGATCATCTTAAAGCAGTCCAGGAGGTACAAGCCGAACATGACCAAGAAATGCGAGCCCTGCGCGATGAGGTGCACAGCCTTTGTAGAGAGGTCCAGGAGCTTAAAGAGGATCAAGCAGTGTTCATGGAGGACGTTGAGGTTAATAGATATTACATTAAAATTATGAATGTGTAATAGGTTTTTCTTGCTATTCCCATAACATTTTGTTATTCAGTGTAGGAGGAAGCGATCCACTTAGCTCCTATGGCCCAAAGTCACAGCCAACAAAATCTAAAAGATACACAGGTCTCCCTAGTGATTCGCGAAGTGGTGCATTTGTCGTAGGCTAGCACTCTAGAGGTCCAAGTCATGCACTTATCGCAGGTTCAAATGGTAAAGCTTTACACCAAAAGAATGCGTCGGAAAGCCCAAGCACTATGTAGCCCATACACAGATCCAAACCTGTAGGCGAAGAGGCAGCGAGTGGAGCATTTGTCTCAGCACGTGATGCGTTCAAAACTAGCAAGTATACTAGTCGCACAAGTAATAAAGTGATGAGTAAGATATTGTTTCCACTAGGATTGTTTCTAATTAAATTTGTTATTCGATGGCAATTGATTGATTAACTAAATGAAATATGAATGCAAATGAAGAATAACACAACACAAAGTTAAATGGAATGAGAAATAATAAATAAGAGAAACTTGGCTAAGGGATCATTCTCTACCATAAGATATGAATTTGCGAATTAATCATAGAATTGTCATCCAATTACGACATTGAAATTATCAACCGTAGATAACAAGCAGCTCTATTAACCTAATTTTTCCTTACTTTGTCGTTAAATAAAACAAACTCTTTATTTAATCTCTCTCCATTAAACAATATAGAACAAGCTCTCTAAATTTAATTCAATGAAAGCATTACCATAAGAAAAGATAGGTTAATCTAAGTAATAAACACACAAGTTCGGATTATTTAACTTAGGTTATATTTTTCAATTGCAATCTCCGATCACAATTTTGCTACAAATGATTAGAAATTTAAGACAATTATAGATCAAGATTTCTACTTCAGCAATAGACAACAATCAGATTCTATTTAGTTGGCCACCCAAATCAAATCAGCAAGCAATCACAAGCATTGAATATGGGAAAATACAAGCAACTTCAATTATAGAATCGGATAAAAATTTCTTGAACAATCAACTCACAAAAACCATATCTAGGGCTTTGAAATCACCCTCAACCAAATCAGATTTAGTTACACATGTTCAAACACATTATAAATACAATACAACATAGAGACATTCCAAAAAATGAAAAGGAAAGGAAACACTTAGCAAATCCCTTAAAAATCTCCTCCGTATATGAATCTCCTTAGGATTGTAGTTCTTCCTCTTTCCAAGCCCCTCTTTCTCCTTCAAGAACTCCAAGAGATGAGAGAAATCCAGTGAGATAGCCTCCAACTTGTTCTTCCCCCTTTTTCCTCTAAAATAAACCATAAAATATATTTATATACTCTGCTACAATAACCTGCTATAGTGTCCTAAATAATAACATGCTACAATGATTTGTAAAATTACAATTCTGCACTTCTCATACCATTTTGATCATAACTTTTGGTACACTAAATGGATTTATGAATCGTAAATTTATCTATAAAATAGACTTCGAGAGCTTTCCAATGGTATGTAGCACATTATCTGGTTCACTGTAATCAATACAATTAAATCTAAGAAGTTGGTTGACTATCAGAGGTGAAAATGAAGGGTTTTACTCTAATTTAGTGCGAGTTCCTTCAAAACTCCTACAAACATCAAAACCACACAAAAACATAAAAATACCAAGGAATAGAGCAAAGAAACATAGAGGAATTGATATGAAGATAATATCTAAATAGAGACCTATCAGCATGTACTAGTAGTGACACCCCCACCATCTAACCCGCCTCTTTAGGAGAATATCTTTGATCCTCATTTTGAGTTGTGCTAAGATGCTTAGTGCACTATCAGTTGATAGGTGTCTATTTATGTATTACTTTTATATCAATTCGTCCATGTTTCTTTGCTATATTCCGTGGTATTTTTATGTTTTTGTGTGTTTTGATGTTTGTAGGAGTTTTTGAGCAACTTGCACAAAAATGGAGTAAAACCCTTCATTTTCACCTCTGCTAGTCAGTGATCTTCTCGGATTTATTGTATTGATATACAATGAACCCGATGACATGTTATATACCGTTGGAAAGCTCTCGAAGTCTATTTTCTGGAGAAATTTACGGTTTATAAATCCATTCAGTGTACCAAAATTTGTAATCAAAACAGTGTGAGATGTATAGAAATATAATTCCACAAGCACTGTAGCATGTATAATACGGGCACTGTAGCAAGTTACTGTAGCAGAGTATTTAAACACATTTTAGGGTTTTATTTTATAACTTGAAGAGGGGAGAACGTGGTGGAGGCTTCAGCTCTGGAATTCTTTCATCTCTTGGAGTTCTTGAAGGAGAAAGGAAGCTTGGAAAGAGGAAGAACTACAATCCAAAGAGAATTACATCAAATTTGCTAAGTTTTTCCCTTCCCTTTCATTTTCTGGAATGTCTCCATGTTGTATTGTATTTACCACGTTCTTAAACATGTGTAACTGAATCTGAATTGGTTGAGGGTGATTTCAAAGCCCTTGATATGGTTTTTGTAAGTTGATTATGCAAGAAGTTGTTATCCAATTCTCTAATTGAAGTTGCTTGTATTTTCCTATATCTAATGCTTATGATGACTAGAAATCTTGATCCGTTATTTTGTTTTCATTGTTGATTCATATTTTCTTTGTTTTTCTTTTCTGATTGTTTGTGTTTAGACAACATGGCAGTAAACTTCTATCAATTCAGTAGTGGATTTGAGCCACAAGTACCATGGAGAGTAAATGAGGTAAGCACTCCGAACTTTGAACAACAACTTTCTGAGCTAACCTCTCTTGCGGAAAACATGGTTGCAGGAGATATGCAAAAATCTTATGAATTTGGGATATATTCTACGATGGAGCATCCAATCGACATGTATCCAACTTTACGAGAAGAATATATGGAACAAGCCAGTGCCATGGGTGGATTTCCAGGACAAACGAGGCAATGATATGATCCTTTCTCTAGCACTTACAATGCTGGATGGGAAGATCAACATAATTTCAGTTACTGGAATCATCAACCAATCACTCCAAATGTGATACCAAATCGGCCACAAAGTTTCATCAACCTAGAGTGCAGCAACCATTTCAAATGCAACCACCACCAATGCCACATCCAGCACCGCACCCAGCTTCGCAAAACTCAGGTATGTCTCTCGAAGATATTGTTAATGCACTTGCCACTAACACAATGCAATTCCAGCAGGAAACTGGGGCAAGTATCCAAAACCTGGCAAATCAAATGGGACAATTGGCTACTAGCATGAGCAAATTCGAGGGCCAAGACTCAGAAAAATTATCTTCTCAAAGGTGATCAATCCAAGAGAGACTGTTAGTGCGATAACTTCACGAGGTGGAGAGCAATTAGATGTCCTACCAAAGAAATCACAAACTGATGAAGGAGATGACACCACTTCCACCATGAACAAAACACTGACTTCTCAGGTAAATCCTATAACTCCCATTCCTTCATATGTTTCTCCTCCACTTTTTCCTAGTAGATTTGCAAAATCGAAGGAGGAACAAGAACAAGAAATCCTGGAAACTTCTCACAAAATCGAGGTAAATATACCACTTCTGGATGCTATCGAGCAAGTACCTCATTATACAAAATGTCTCAAGGAGTTATGCACTAGTAAAAGAAAGTTAAAAAGAAATGAGAAAGTAAGTGTGGGGGAAGATGTTTCAGCTGTATTGCAAAGGAAAATTCCTCCAAAGTGCAAAGATCCAGGTACGTTCACCATTACATGTACCATTGGTAAAACTAAGTTTGAAAGAGCTATGTTATATTTAGAAGCATTTATTAATATCATGCCATATTCTATTTATGCTTCTTTAAATCTTGGACCTCTTGCGGAAACTTGGTATTACCATTCAACTTGCTGACCGTTCTAATGCATATCCCAAGGGAGTTGTGGAAGATGTGCTTGTGCAGGTGAATCAATTGGTTTCCCAGCAGATTTCTATGTTCTTGAAATGGAGGATGAGACATCTCCTAATCCAACACCAATTCTTTTGGGGAGACCATTCTCGAAAACTGCTCGAACTAAGATTGATGTTCATGATGGCACTCTCACCATGGAATTCGATGGCGAAGTGATTCGTTTCAATATTTTTGAGACAATGAGTGAGCACATAGGGACAAAAAATTACAAGGAATCAAGAAGGTTGATACAAGTGTCTAAAGAAATGGAGGAAGCTGTGGCAAGCTTAGATGAGACCATAGCTATAACCACAAATAGGTATGATGTTTCGTGCATTGATGATTGCCTTTATCTAATGAGAAACTTCTTCTTTCTGTGATGAAAGCCAATACCTTGGAGCTTAATTCACTTCCAGATCATTTGAATTATGGATTCTTGGGTGAGAATATACTTTGCAGTTACATGGAAATGGCCTTGCACGAATACAAGAAGAGAAACTCGTCCCGAATACTTACAGATCACAAATAGCTATTGGGTGACAATTGCTAACATCCCAAGGCCAGCCTATGCATGGACCCTATCTTGTTGGAAGAAGATCTAAGCCCATTAGTGAAGCACACACAGAGATTGGATCCTCCCATGATGGAACTAACGTCGGGCTGAGACGTTAAACCAAGCGCTTATTGGGAGGCAACCCAATGTTTTTGCAAAATAAATTAAAAAAAAAAAGAAAAGAAAAATAAAATAAGATAATAATGATCGATTTTTGTGTCTCGAGAATATTCCTTTTGTAGGCCATCAATTTGATCAGGTTTTATCTCTCTTTGACATCTGTCTTATTTGTTTTTATTTGTTTTTACTTTTTTTTTTTTTACTTTTGTTTGCTATTGTATTGTTATCTCTTTATGTGTCTTTAGTTTCGTTTCTGCTCTTTTCTTTTCCTTCCTTTTGTTTAATTTGATTACTCTGTGCTTTGAGCTCACTTGTGCAGTAGCTTGTGGAAACATCCAAACGGAAGTCGAAGTCATTTGCCAAAGGTTTGAAACGTGCATATCTTGGAGAAAAAGAAACTCGATCGCATTATCGGTAATATCTCTTCTTTTCTCCTCTTCAATGGATGCCGATATCTTTCTATCGAACCTTCGTAAATATTTCCCTTCGCTTCCTCAAAATGCTGTGTTTAAAATTTATAAAGTACGGATGACTAGACTTTGGGCATTGATGCTCCTAAATGTGCCTGCTGATATCCGATGGCTTATCGAAGCCAAGGTGAGATTGTCCGGTGAGCCGGACATTAATCTCGCAAAATACATGCCTGATCTAGGAAAGAGCTACTACGCCAAGAGGCGAAGAAGGAAGATGTTACAAGTATGCTATAAATGTGCTAGATGGAATTGTAACCAGACTTGTCGTTCATTAGGTCTTGTGTCCAGAAATAAAGAAGATAAACTCTTGTTTATTAAGAATGGTCTGAGTAATGAGTCGCTGGATAATGTTTTATTAACTCTTGAGTCACACTCTTGTGGAATTGTTCAGCGTGAACTACTTAATTTATGGACACAATTTCATGATGAATTGCAATGTTATAGTCTAGGGAATCTGACTAAAACGACCCTGTTTGCCAGTTTATAAAAACTGGATGGGAAGCAAATCCCCGACTCATAGAAGGCGTTTCAGCCGTTACTGGACGTAAAACCAGAGGAAGATGTGAGCCACAATCACACTACTTGTATATTTGAATGTGTGTTGTTGTTGTCGAATTTTATTTCTTTCTTGTTTCGTTTGATCTGAATATCAAAGTTGTTTTTGTGTTGTTGTTGTTTGTTGATTTTGTTTGTTTTAATTTCAAGTTTTCTTTTTGACAAACCAGATGACTACCCCATGTATAAGCACACGTGGAAGACAAGTGTGGAGGTTTTGTCAACCTCCGCCGAAAGTATATCTTTACTTTTCATGCTTCCCGTGGGAGACAAGTGTGGCGGTTTTTTTCAAACCCCACCGAAAGTTTATCTCCATTTTTCATGCACACGTGGGCGACAAGTGTGGAGGTTTTGTCAAACCCCACCGAAAGGCGACAAGTGTGGAGGTTTTGTCAAACCCCACCGAAAGCATATCTATTTTTTTCAAATCTCGGGGCGATAAATATGCATCGAGCAACCCCCACCGAAATTATGTCTCCATGTGTCAAATTTGAGAGTTTTACGTGTGTATATATCCATTTTGCATATTCTCAAATGTCATTTTATAATCTGTCTTACACTTGAATCGCATAATACCTAACGTACATCATTGTCTTGCACAAGTTTAGAGCACTTTTAGAAATGGAGAAAACACAATTTCGGCGATTCCAAAATATATGCGTATTTTGTGGATCGCAATTTGGTAAAGATAGAGAGTTTACAACAGCAGCTCTTGATCTTGGTAAAACATTAGCTGCGAGGGGTATTCATTTGATTTATGGAGGGGGTAGTCTTGGGTTAATGGGGTGTGTGTCGACAGCTGCATCCTTGGG
This sequence comes from Boswellia sacra, assembly GCA_013180625.2. Classification (NCBI taxonomy): domain Eukaryota; kingdom Viridiplantae; phylum Streptophyta; class Magnoliopsida; order Sapindales; family Burseraceae; genus Boswellia; species Boswellia sacra. The sequence goes on along the minus strand of SNVD02012323.1, from coordinate 14,944 downwards.
AGGAAGTAAAGTTCTCTGCATTATCCCTAAACCATTAGCTGTGCGAGATATCGTAGGCAACACAATCGGGGAAGAGTTACAAGTCTCTAGCATGCATGAGCGTATGGCACATATGGTTGTTAAGTCCGATGCATTTATAGCTTTACCCGGTGGTTATGGCACATTAGAGGAGATATTTCAAATCACCTCTTGGGCACAGCTAAACATCCATAAAAAACCCATTGGTTTGTTAAATGTCAAGAACTTTTTTGATGGTTTGTTGTCTTTTCTTGATCAAGCTGTAGAAAAAAATTTTATCTCACCATCAGCGAGGCAAATCCTGTTACAGCTTCAACGGCAGGGGAGTTAATTGACAAACTACAAGAATTCGTCTATTCGCCTGATCCAACAACAGCTCGGATTGAATGGTTTGGAGAAGGCAATAAGAGGCGTAAACTGGATTGAACGCTCCATCTGTAATCTCTATCTGCTGGTTTGCTTTGTTTTTGTTTGCTTTCTTTTTATTGTGTTTATTTGAAGTTTTTCATGTTATTTATTTGAGATTTTTCAGGTTGTTTCTTTCCTCCCAGGTAATATTTTCTAATCTTGGTTTTTAGAGTGGTGGCTTAAAAAGTTTAAGTCCTCTTGAAAAGCATTATGGATCTCTTTAATCTATAATGGCTGAATAAGGAGGCACTTCTAAACTTGTAGACCTATCTAACAAATGACTTGTCGTTTGCGGCTTGTTGGACTTTGTTATTTTATGAGTAAGTTTAGTTTTGTGTAATTTAGAGTTGTTATGTGTATTTGTCTTTATCAGTTTCGATTCGAAAAAAAAAACATTGTGGAAAAACCTGAGAATGGCAGAATATGGGGTTTCCTTAACCCTTGAAACGCATTTTCCTTAATAACTTTGTAGTTTGTTTATTTCATGTTGTTTGAAGTGTCTTGTTTCTTGTTTTGTTCTTTCATAATAAAAGTATATAGGCTGGAAACCTTAAGTCTGCGGGCTACTGGTCCTAAGGATTGTTGAAATATACAATCTTGACTCAGGTGTAACAACGCCATGTACCTCTTCTCTTGCATTTTATGGGCCAATGATAAGGCAATGATTGAATTGAGAATAACTCTTGGAAAATGATAAATGATGCATAGATTTGTGTGCTTGAAATGTTAATTAGCTTTTGCTTTACCTTTGATTCCTTGCACAAAATTGAGCATAGATTTTAATGTTCACTCGAGGCGAAATCCTAGACTGTGCAACATTAGGAAAATGATTTAGGCCATCTTTGGACCGTTTGAGCCTTAAGAGCCAACCTTGACTAAAATTGATCCCTAGTTACCCCTTTGAGCCTCTGTAAACTTTTTTCTTTGTTAACTCACTAAAAGATTTCCTAACCTTAATTGAATTTGTTCCAAACAGTTTATCCCTTACCTATGAGCATGTAAATCATTCGCAATTACATTTTGAGCTATGTTCTGGTTTGGGAAGTTAGAGGAGGTTGGATTATGCCATGAGCAATGCAAGTGAGTTTTATTATGTTTGTTAAAAAAAAAAAAAAGATAAAAAAAATATGTACTTATCTGCACGTACTTAAACATTGAGGGACAATTGGTTTTTCTATGTATTGTTTAAGTGTGGGGAGTGGAATTGCAGTTAAAAAAAAAAAAGAAAAGAAAAAGAGTTCTATACCCTTGGGTGTTCTTAAAAGGAATGAAAAAACAAAGTGTGGGGTGTAGTTTCTTTTGTTTTCTACAAAAAAAAAAAAGAAGAAGAAGAGAAGAAAAAAAAGAAGATTGAGTGTTCTAAATAAGTTTGGGGGAGTAACCTGGTGAATTAAAATAAAGTGTGTTATAGGGTTGAGCTCTATATAATCTTGAATGATTTATGTGTTTGTGGGTGATTTAAGCCAAATTATTATCCTTGATCATACCTTCACCCAAGCCAAACGTTACAAGCTTAATAAAGTCCTACTTGATCCTTGGTATTGTACATGTCTACATTAGTGGAGAGTGACTTGAAAAGCAGGCCTATGGAGTTCATTTATACACACATCTTCAATATTAAATATGATTCATTTTTATGCATAAACTCATCGGGGTTACAAGTGATTAGGTGAGAATGGCTCTACACACACACACTTGAGGAATTGAAATGAAGCGAAACTAATCTTTAAGATAAAATTCTTGATCAAGTGCATTATTTTGAAGTTTTCCGTGGGTTATAATTAAGTACAATCTTTGAGGCCTATTTGCAAGTTGAAGCATTTGTGTGTTTTAATTTTTCTTTGATTCTGTTTCGGCTTAGTTTTATTTCGTATCATTTTAGTTGCTCGAGGACTAGCAAAGTCTTAAGTGTGGGGGAATTTGATAGGTGTCTATTTATGTATTACTTTTATATCAATCCGTCCATGTTTCTTGGCTATATTCCGTGGTATTTTTATGTTTTTGTGTGTTTTTATGTTTGTAGGAGTTTTGGAGCAACTTGCACAAAAATGGAGTAAAACCCTTCATTTTCACCTCTGCTAGTCAGTGATCTTCTCGGATTTAATTGTATTGATATACAATGAACCCGACGACATGTTATATACCGTTGGAAAGCTCTCGAAGTCTATTTTCTGGAGAAATTTACGGTTTATAAATCCATTCAGTGACCAAAAGTTGTAATCAAAACAGTGTGAGATGTATAGAAATATAATTCCACAAGTCACTGTAGCATGTATAATACGGGGCACTGTAGCAATTCACTGTAGCAGAGTATTTAAACACATTTTAGGGTTTTATTTTGATAACTTGAAGAGGGGAGAACTTGGTGGAGGCTGCAGCTCTGGAATTCTTTCATCTCCTGGAGTTCTTGAAGGAGAAAGGAAGCTTGGAAAGAGGAAGAACTACAATCCAAAGAGAATTACATCAAATTGCTAAGTTTTTCCCTTCCCTTTCATTTTCTGGAATGTCTCCATGTTGTATTGTATTTACCACGTTCTTAAACATGTGTAACTGAATCTGAATTGGTTGAGGGTGATTCAAAGCCCCTGATATGGTTTTTGTAAGTTGATTGTGTAAGGAATTGTTATCCAATTCTCTAATGAAGTTGCTTGTATTCTCCCATATTTAATGCTTATGATTGCTTGCTGATTGTATTTGAGTGGCCAACTGAATATAATCTGGTTGTGATTTATTGCTAGACTAGAAATCTTGATCCGTAATGGTCTTGAATTTCTAATCATTAGTAGCAAAATTGTGATCAGAGATTGCAATTGGAGAATACAACCTAAGTTAAATAATCCGAGCTTGTGTGTTATTGCTTAGATCAACCTATCTTTCTTATCGTAATGCATCCATTGAATTAAATTTAGAGAGCTTGTTCTAGGTTGTTTAATGGATAGAGATTAAATAAAGAGTCTGTTTTATTTAACAACAAAGTAAGGAAAGATTGGGATAACAGAGCTTGTTGTTATCTACGGTTGATAATTTCAATGGTGTAATTGGATGACAATTCTATGATTAATTAGCAAATCAATATCTTGTGGCAGAGAAGGATCCCTTAACCAGGTTTCTCTCATTGAGTTTTCACTCAAATTAACTTTCTGTTTTGTTATTCTTTAATTGCATTAATATTTCATCTAGTTAATCAATCAACAAAACCCCCTCATTTAGTTTATTGTTGCTTTCGAATAACAAAATCAATTAGAATCAATCCTCGTGGGAACGATATCTTACTCATCACTTTATTACTTGTGCGACTAGTATACTTGCTAGTTTCGAACGCATCACTATACACACACACACTTGAGGAATTGAAGTGAAGCGAAACTAATCCTTGAGATGAAATTCTTGATCAAGTGCATTATTTGAAGTTTTCCTTGGGTTATAATTAAGTACAATCTTTGAGGCCTATTTGCAAGATGAAGCATTTGTGTGTTTTAATTTTTTGTTGATTCTGTTTCGGTTTAGTTTTATTTCATATTGTCGTAGTGCTCGAGGACTAGCAAAGTCTAAGTGTGGGGGAATTTGATAAGTGTCTATTTATATATCATTTTCATATCAATTCGTCCATGTTTCTTTGCTAGATTCCTTGGTATTTTTATGTTTTTGTGTGGTTTTGATGTTTGTAGGAGTTTTGGAGCAACTTGCACAAAAATGGAGTAAAACCCTTCATTTTCACCTCTGCTAGTCAGTGATCTTCTCGGATTTAATTGTATTGATATACAACGAACCCGACGACATATTATATACCGTTGGAAAGCTCTCGAAGGCTATTTTCTGGAGAAATTTACGGTTTATAAATCCATTCAGTGTACCAAAAGTTCTAATGAAAACAGTGTGAGATGTATAGAAATATAATTCCACAAGTCACTGTAGCATGTATAATACGGGGCACTGTAGCAATTCACTGTAGCAGAGTATTTAAACACATTTTAGAGTTTTATTTTGATAACTTGATGAGGGGAGAACGTGGTGGAGGCTGCAGCTCTGGAATTCTTTCATCTCTTGGAGTTCTTGAAGGAGAAAGGAAGCTTGGAAAGAGGAAGAACTACAATCCAAAGAGAATTACATCGAATTTGCTAAGTTTTTCCCTTCCCTTTCATTTTCTGGAATGTCTCCATGTTGTATTGTATTTACCACGTTCTTAAACATGTGTAACTGAATCTGAATTGGTTGAGGGTGATTTCAAAGCCCGTGATATGGTTTTGTGAATTGATTGTGCAAGGAATTGTTATCCAATTCTCTAATTGAAGTTGCTTGTATTTTCCCATGTTTAATGCTTATGATTGCTTGCTGGATTGTATTTGGGTGGCCAACTGAATATAATCTGGATATTGTCTCTTGCTAGACTAGAAATCTTGATCCGTAATTGTCTTGAATTTCTAATCATTAGTAGCAAAATTGTGATCAGAGATTGCAATTGGAGAATATAACCTAAGTTAAATAATTCGAGCTTGTGTGTTTATTGCTTAGATCAACATGTCTTTCTTTTCATAATGCATCCATTGAATTAAATTTAGAGAGCTTGTTCTAGGTTGTTTAATGGATAAAGATTAAGTAAAGAGCCTATTTTATTTAACAACAAAGTAAGGAAAGATTGGATAACAGAGCTTGTTGTTATCTACGGTTGATAACTTCAATGCTGTAATTGGATGACAATTCTACGATTAATTCGCAAATCCATATCTTGTGGTAGAGAAGGATCCTTTAACCAGCTTTCTCCCATTGATTTTTCATTCAAATTTACTTTCTGTTTTGTTATTCTTTACTTGCATTCTTATTTCATTTAGTAAATCATTCAACAAAAATCCCCCCTGTTTAGTTTATTGTTGCTGGAAATAACAAATTCAATTAGAATCAATCCTCGTGGGAATGATATCTTACTCATCACTTTATTACTTGTGCGACTAGTATACTTGCTAGTTTCGAACGCATCAACGTGCTATGGTTTGTTCTTCCGGCTCGGTCAGATCGCATTTCATCATCAAATTATCAAATTCTGCCACATACTCTTCCACAGATAACTCTTTTTGCCTGAAATTATGAAACTTAAGGAAAACATCTTGCCTGTAATTTTCAGGCAGGAATTTCCTCTTAAGCTCTCTTTTCATTTTCTCCCATGTCAAAATTCGACCTCTGCCCTCTCTTTCTGTTTGTTTCTTCAAATTCTCCCACCATAAAGAAGCATACTTCTTTAGCTTGATTGCAGCAAGCTTGACTTTACGAATTTCAGGCACGTTTTTGTATTCAAAAATACGCTCAACCGTATTAAGCCAATTAATGAACTCATCAGGATGCATTCTTCCTTCAAATTCTGGAATGTCAACCTTCACATCAAAATCTTGGAAGAAATGATTTCGTAATTCATGAGGAGGAGGTGGAGTGCTATCACTAGATGCTTCGCTACGCTGATTGTGAAATGGATTATCATCATCATGGACTGCATTTTCCCATTCGCCACCATTTTCACCCCTATCTTCTTGATTTTTCATTACCTCCAAATGTTGCAGGACTTGCTGGAGCTGCCGCCTGAGATCTTCAATGATCAAATCTCGTTCGTCTCTTTGAGGAGGAGGCGGTTGGCTAGTAGAAGCAGCCTTGCGAGTGTGACCAGCCATTGAACCAAAAGCTCTGATACCAAATCTGATACCGGGCTGCTGGATTATAATAGATGAGGATAGGATCTTCAAGTTGATTATCAACTCAACCAATGGCTGGAACAAGTAAAATGGAACCTAACAAAACACTCTTTGAAAGGATAACAAGCTCACCACCAGGGTGAACACCAATGGGATACAGAAAATTCACCACCCAAGGATGTAAACCAAGGATACAGGGCCTAAACTAACTCACCACTCTATGGAATCCACCAAGAGATACAGAGTTAAGGAGAAATCAGTATAAACACTGAAATTTCACTCAAATTCGGATTCAAAACTTCACTGCCTTGAACACACAACTTCGGGACTTTAAATAACTTGGAACAACCCTCGAAGCATAGGTAAAAGACAATAATTAGATGTGTTCAACAATTACAGCTCAACTAATACATTGACAACTCAATTATTGACTAAGACTCATAAGTAAACACGTTAGGTAATAAAAGCACAACCAACTAAGCTAGAAATTCAAATTCCAACCAACTAAGCAATCAAATTCAAATTCTAGAGTAGACTTTAATGCCTGTCTCTTATACACATCTAGATGTGTATAAGAGACAGCCCTATAAGTCCCAAAGAACACATTGACAAATGTGTTAGAAAGCGACTTCAAGATCTTTTATATCCATAAAGCTTGACATTTAATTCTCTGCACAGCAATACCAGTTCTTTTACGAAATTATCCCTCATCTGGTTCATGTGCACTCCTGACCATTGTACATTTGCACCCCTTGATGATCTATCATGAATCTGCATGGATGCAACACTCCTTGTCCAGCGCAACCATTTCAAATGCAACCACCACAATGCCACAACCAGCACCACAACCAGCTCCAGAAAACTCAGGTATGTCACTCCAGGATATTGTTAATGCACTTGCCACTAACACAATGCAATTCCAGCAGGACACTGGGGCAAGTATCCAAAACCTCGCAAATCAAATGGGACAATTGGCTACTAGCATGAGCAAATTCGAGGGCCAATGCTCAGAAAAATTATCTTCTCAAACGGTGATCAATCCAAGAGAGAATGTTTGTGCGATAACTTTGTGAAGTGGAGAGCGAATTCAAAATGGAGAGCAAATGGAAACTGGGGCAAGTATCCAAAACCTGACAAAGAAATCACAAACTGATGAAGAAGATGACACCACTTCCACCATGAACAACACATCATCTTCTAAGGTCGATCTTAAAACTCAAATTCCTTCTTATGTTACTCCTCCACCATTTCCTAGCAGATTTGCAAAATCAAAGAAGGAGGAACAAGAACAAAAAATCCTGGAAACTTCCCACAAAATCGAGGTAAATATACCACTTCTGGATGCTATCGAGCAAGTACCTCGTTGTACAAAATTTCTCAAGGAGTTATGCACCAGCAAGAGAAAGTTAAAAGGGAATGAGAAAGTAAGTGTAGGGGAAAATGTTTCAGCTGTACTACAAAGAAAAATTCCTCCGAAATGTAATAATCCAGGTACGATCACCATTCCATGCACCATTGGTAAAACCAAGTTTGAAAGAGCTATGTTAGATTTAGAAGCATCTATTAATGTCATGCCATATTCTATTTATGCTTCCTTAAATCTTGGACCTTTTGCGAAAACTGGTATTTCCATTCAACTTGCTGATCATTTTAATGCATATCCCAAGGGAGTTATGGAAGATGTTCTTGTGTAGGTGAATCAATTGGTTTTCCCAGCAAACTTCTATGTCCTTGAAATAGAGAATGAGACATCTCATAATCCAACTCTGATTCTTTTAGGGGGACCATTCTCGAAAACTGTTAGAACCAAGATTTATGTTCATGATGGCACTCTCATCATAGAGTTTGATGGCAAGGTAATATGTTTCAATATTTTTGAGGCAATGAGGTACTCTAGTGACTTACATTCTGTTTTTGCAGTTGACGTTGTTGATTCTTTTCCACAACAATATTTTGAGTTAACTCGCAAGAATGGATTGGATGTAGCTATTAGTGAGCATATAGGGATAGAAAATTCCAATGAGTTAGGAATTTTGATACAAGTGTGCAAAGAAATGGAGGAAGCTGTGGCAAGCTTAGATGAGACATAGCAATAACCACAAATAGGTATGATGTTTCGTACATTCAATTTACTTTATCTAATGAGAAACTTCTTCCTTCTGTGACGAAAGACAATACCTTGGAGCTTAGTCCTTCCAGATCATTTGAATCATGATTCTTGGGTAGAATGGTACTTGGCCAATTATATAGAAATGGGGCCTTGCACCAATTACAGAGTGAACTCGTCCACGTACTTAGAGATCACAAAACAGCTATTTGGGTGGACAAGTGCTCACATCCAAGGCCCAGCCATATGCGTGCACCATTTCTTGTGGAAAGAAGGATCCAAGCCCACTAGTGAAGCACATCGAAGATTGGATCCTCCCATGATGGAACCAACGTCGGGCTGAGGACGTTAAACCAAGCGCTTATTGGGAGGTAACCCAATATTTTTTTTGAAAAAAAAAAGAAGAAAAGAAAAATAAAATAAGGAATAATGATCAATTTTTGTGTCTCAATGAGATTCCTTTCGTAGACCATCAAATTGACCAGGTTTTATCTCTCTTTGCCATCTGTCTTATTTGTTTTTATATATTTTTTTACTTGTTTTTGACTTTTGTTTGCTATCGTGTTGTTATCTCCTTTATGTGTCTTTAGTTTCGTTTCTGCTCTTTTCTTTTCCTTTGTTTTGTTTAATTTTGCTTATTTCGTACTTCGAATTCATTTGGCAACAGCTTTGAGGAAACATCCAAAGGGGAGCCTGAAACCATTGCCCGAAAGGTTTGATCGTGCATATCTGGGAGAAGAACAAACTCAATAGCATTATCGGTAATATCTCTCCTTTTCTCCTCTTCAATGGATGCCGATATCTTTCTATCGAACCTTCGTAAATATTTCCCTTCACTGCCTCAAAATGCTGTGTTTAAAATTTATAAAGTACGGATGACTAGACTTTGGGCTTTGATGCTCCTAAATGTGCCTGCGGATATCTGATGGCTTATCGAAGCCAAGGTAAGATTGTCCAGTGAGCCTGATATTAATCTCGCAAAATACATGCCTGGTCTAGGGAAAAGCTACTACGCCAAAAGGCGAAGAGCGAAAAGGTTACAAGTATGTTATAAATGTGCTAGATGGAATTGTAACCAGACTTGTCATTCATTAGATTTTGCGTCCAGGAATAGAGAAGATAAACTTTCATTTATTAAGAATGGTTTGAGTAATGAGTCGCTGGATTATGTTTTGTTAACTATCGAGTCACATTCTTGTGGACTTGTTCAGCGTGAATTGCTTAATCTATGGACACAATTTCGTGATGAATTGCAGTGTTATAGTCTAGGGATCTGACTAAAAACGACCCTGTTTGCCAGTTTATAAGAAAACTGGATGGGAAGCAAATCCCCGACTCATAGAAGGCATTTCAGCCGTTACTGGACGTAAAACCAGAGGAAGATGTAAGCCACAATCACAACTACTTGTATATTTGAATGTGTGTTGTTGTTGTAGAATTTTTTTCTTGTTTCGTTTGATCTAATTATCAATGTTTTTTTGTGTTGTTGTTGTTTGTTGATTTTGTTTGTTTTAATTTCAAGTTTTCTTTTTGACAAACCATATGACTACCCTATGGCATAAGTACACGTGGGAGACAAGTGTGGAGGTTTTGTCAACCCCCGCCGAAAGTATATCTCTACTTTTCATGCTTCACGTGGGAGACAAGTGTGGCCGTTTTGTCAAACCCCACCGAAAGTGTATTTCCATTTTTCATGCTTCACGTGGGAGACAAGTGTGTAGGTTTTGTCAAACCCCGCCGAAAGCATATCCCATTTTTTCAAATCTTGGGGCGATAAATCTGCATCGAGCAACCCCCACCGAAATTATGTCCCCATGTATCAAATTTGAGAGTTTTATGTGTGTATATATCCATTCTCCATATTTTCAAATGTCATTATTATAACCTGTCTTACACTTGAAAAGCATATTACCTAACGTGCATCATTGTCTTACACAAGGTTAGAGCACTTGTAGAAATGGAGAAAACACCAATTCGGCAACTCCAAAATATATGCGTATTTTGTAGATCGCAATTTGGTAAAGATGGAGAGTTTACAACAGCAGCTCTTGATCTTGGTAGGACATTAGCTGCGAGGGGTATTCATTTGATTTATGGCGGGGGTAGTCTTGGGTTAATGGGGTGTGTGTCGACAGCTGCATCCTTGGGAGGAAGTAAAGTTCTCCGCATTATCCCTAAACCATTAGCTGTGCGAGATATCGTAGGCAACACAATCGGGGAAGAGTTACAAGTCTCTAGCATGCATGAGCGTATTGCACATATGGGTGTTAAGTCCGATGCATTTATAGCTTTACCTGGTGGTTATGGCACATTAATGGAATTATTTGATGCGTTCGAAACTAGCAAGTATACTATCGCACAAGTAATAAAGTGATAAGTAAGATATCGTTCCCACGAGGATTGATTCTAATTGAATTTGTTATTTTCCAGTAACAATAAACTAAACAGGGGGGGTTTTGTTGAATGATTAACTAAATGAAATAAGAATGCAAATAAAGAATAACAAAACAGAAAGTTTATTTGAATGAAAAATCAATGGGAGAAAGCTGGTTAAGGGATCCTTCTCTACCACAAGATATGGATTTGTGAATTAATCGTAGAATTGTCATCCAATTACAGCATTGAAGTTATCAACCGTAGATAACAACAAGCTCTGTTATCCAATCTTTCCTTACTTTGTTGTTAAATAAAACAAGCTCTTTATTTAATCTCTATCCATTAAACAACCTAGAACAAGCTCTCTAAATTTAATTCAATGGATGTATTACGATAAGAAAGATAGGTTGATCTAAGCAATAAACACACAAGCTCGGATTATTTAACTTAGGTTGTATTCTCCAATTGCAATCTCTGATCACAATTTTTCTACTAAGGATTAGAAATTCAAGACAATTACGGATCAAGATTTCTAGTCTAGCAATAAATCACAACCAGATTATATTCAGTTGGCCACTCAAATACAATCAGCAAGCAATCATAAGCATTAATTATGGGAGAATACAAGCAACTTCAATTAGAGAATTGGATAACAATTCCTTACACAATCAACTTACAAACGCCATATCAGGGGCTTTGAAATCACCCTCAACCAATTCAGATTCAGTTACACATGTTTAAGAACATGGTAAATACAATACAACATGGAGACATTCCAGAAAATGAAAGGGAAGGGAAAAACTTAGCAAATTTGATGTAATTCTCTTTGGATTGTAGTTCTTCCTCGTTCCAAGCTTCCTTTCTCCTTCAAGAACTCCAGGAGATGAAAGAATTCCAGAGTAGCAGCCTCTACCACGCTCTCCCCTCTTCAAGTTCTGAAAATAAAAACCTAAAATGTGTTTAAATACTCTGCTACAGTGACTTGCTACAGTGCCCCGTATTATACATGCTACAGTGATTTGTGGAATTACATTTCTATACTTCTCACACTGTTTTGATTACAACTTTTGGTACACTGAATGGATTTAAAAACCGTAAATTTCTTCAAAAAATAGACTTCGAGAGCTTTCCAACGGTATATAATATGTCATCGGATTCATTGTATATCAATACAATTAAATCCGAGAAGATGGTTGACTAGCAGAGGTGAAAATGAAGGGTTTTACTCCATTTTTGTGCAAGTTGCTCCAAAACTCCTACAAACATCAAACCACACAAAAACATAAAAATACCAAGGAATATAGCAAAGAAACATGGACGAATTGATATAACAGTAATACATAAATAGACACCTATCAAATTCCCCCACACTTAGACTTTGCTAGTCCTCGAGCAACTAAAATGATACGAAACAAAACTAAACCGAAACAGAATCAAAGAAAAATTAAAACACACAAATGCTTCCACTTGCAAATAGGCCTCAAAGATTGTACTTAATTATAACCCAAGGAAAACTTCAAAATAATGCACTTGATCAGGAATTTTATCTCAAAGATTAGTTTCGCTTCATTTCAATTCCTCAAGTGTGTGTGTGTAGAGCCATTCTCACCTAATCACGTGTAACCCGGATGAGTTTATGCATAAAAATGAATCATATTTAATATTGAAGATGTGTGTATAAATGAACTCCATAGGCCTGCTTTTCAAGTCACTCTCCACTAATGTAGACATGCACAACACCAAGGATCAAGTAGACTTTATTAAGCTTGTAACGTTTGGCTTGGGTGAAGGTATGATAAAGGATAATAATTAGGCTCAAATCACCCACAAACACATAAAATCATTCAATATTATGTGGAGCTCAAGCCCATGACATAAAAATTCATTCTTATTCATCAAATGACTCTCCCAAACTTATTCAGAACACTCGAACTCTCTTTTTTTTTCTTTTTTTCTTTTTTCTTTTTTCTTTTTTGTAGAAAGCAAAAGAAACTACACCCCCACACTTTGTTATTTCATTCTTTTTAAGAACACCCAAGGGTATAGAACTCTTTTTCTTTTCTTTTTCTTTTCTTTTTTTTTTAGCTGCAGTTCCACTCCCCCACACTTAAACAATACATTGTCCTCAATGTTTAAGTACGTGGAAGATAAGTACAGAATTTTTTTCTCTTTTTTTTTTTTTAACAAACATAATAAAACTCACTTGCATTGCTCATGGCATAATCCAACCTCCTCTAACTTCCCAAAACCAGAACATAGCTCAAAATGTAATTGCGAATGATTTACATGCTCATAGGTAAGGATAAACTGTTTGGAACAAATTCAATTAAGGTTAGGAAATCTTTTAGTGAGTTAACAAAGAAAAAGGTTTACAGAGGCTCAAAGGGGTAACTAGGGATCAATTTTAGTCAAGGTTAGCTCTTAAGGCTCAAACGATCCAAAGATGGCCTAAATCATTTCCTAATGTTGCACAGTCTAGGATTTCGCCTCGAGTGACCATCAAACAAGTTCTAGAATTCATTGAAATCTGAAGAAACATTTAAATTACATAAACTTTTTCTAAGTGAACAAATAACTCAGTGATAATAGCTCAGTGCTCAATGTTGCGCAAGGAATCAAAAGCAAAGCGAAAACCAATAAACATTTCAAGCACACAGATCCATGCATCATTTATCATTTTCCAATAGTTATTCTCAATTCAATCATTGCCTTATCATTGGCCATAAAATGCAAGAGAAGAGGTACGTGGCGTTGTTACACCTGAGTCAAGATTGTATATTTCAACAATCCTTAGGACCAGTAGCCCGCAGACTTAAGGTTTCAGCCTATATACCTTTATTATGAAGGAATAAAACAAGAAACAAGACACTTCAAACAACATGAAATAAACAAACTACAGATTTATTGAGAGAGAATGCGTTTCAAGAGTTAAGAAAACCCATATTCTGCCATTCTCAAGTTTTTCCACAATTGTTTTTTTTTTTTAAATCAAAACTGATAAAGATAAAAACACATAACAACTCTAAATTACGCAAAACTAAACTCACTCATAAAAATAACAAAGTTCAACAAGTCAGCAAACAAAAACAAGTTAGTTAGAATGGGTCTACAAAGTTTAGAAGTTAGCATCCTTATTCAGCCATTATGGATTGAAGAGATCCAGAATGCGTTTCAAGAGAACTTGAACTTTTTAAGCCACCACTCTAAAAACCGAGATTAGAAAATATTACCTGAGACGAAAGAAATAACCTGAAAAAGCTCAAAAGAAACGATATGAAAAATCTCAAATAAACACACTAAAAAGAAAGCAAACAAAAACGAAGCAAACGAATAGATAGAGATTACAGATGGAGCGTTAAATCCAGTCTACGCCTTTTATTGTCTTCTCCAAACCAATCTATCCAAGCCGTTGTTGGATCAGGCGAATAGACGAATTCTTGGAGTTTATCAATTAACTCCCCTGCAGTTGAAGCTGTAACCAGGATTTGCCCCGCCGACGGTGAGATGAAGTTTTTTTCTACAGCTTGATCAAGAAAGGACAACAAACCATCAAAAAAATTATTAACATTTAAACAAACCAATGGGTTTCCGATGGATGTTTAGCTGTGCCCAAGAGGTGATTTGAAATATCTCCTCTAATGTACCATAACCACCAGGCAAAGCTATAAATGCATCGGACTTAACAACCATATGCGCAATACGCTCATGCATGCTCGAGACCTGTAACTCTTCCCCGATTGTATTGCCTACGATATCTCGTACAGCTAATGGTTTAGGGATAATGCCGAGAACTTTGCTCCCTCCTAGGGATGCAGCTGTCGACACACACCCCATTAACCCAAGACTACCCCCTCCATAAATCAAATGAATACCCCTCGTAGCTAATTCCTACCAAGATCAAGAGCTGCTGTCGTAAACTCTCCATCTTTACCAAATTGCGATCCACAAAATACGCATATATTTTGGAATCGCCGAATTGGTGTTTTCTCCATTTCTAAAGTGCTCTAAACTTGTGCAAGACAATGATGTACATTAGGTATTATGCGATTCAAGTGCAAGACAGGTTATAAAATGACATTTCAAAATATGCAGCATGGATATATACACACGTAAAACTCTCAAATTTTACACATGGAGACATAATTTCGATGGGGGCTGCTCGATACAGATTTATCGCCCCAAGATTTGAAAAAATAGATATGCTTTCGGTGGGGTTTGACAAAACCTCCACACTTGTCGCCCACGTGTGTATGAAAAATGGAGATAAACTTCGGTGGGGTTTGAAAAAAACCGCCACACTTGTCTCCCACGTGAAGCATGAAAAGTAAAGATATACTTTCGGCGGAGGTTGACAAAA
>SNVD02012317.1:0-64037 GCA_013180625.2 Boswellia sacra | reverse complement strand
AGAACGGCAATGTTAAGAGGCATGATAGTCATATCACCAATTGAAAGATGGAATGTATGGGTCATGTCCATCCACCTCTCACATAAAGTAGCTAACGCTCAATGATCAGTGCGTCAAGGGACATGTGAAAGACAAATGATAAACTCATAGAAGCTGATAGCAGCAATCCTATTTCTAACAACCTCATTCTCTATATCTAAAAAACAACTGTGAGCACCCAAAAATGACTCACACATCTTGTTCTCATAGAAGTCCTAAGGCATGAAATGGAAGTTTCTACATGAATACAAGCCTAGAAAATTCCTAGAAAATGGAAGGTCGAGGAATGAAGAAGAAGGCATACTTCATTGATCATAAGGGAAGCCACATCGTAGACAACAGGCACCTCTTGATCCTTTGAAAGACCCTTTAATATTGATTTATAGACTGGATCACTCTCATTCAAGTCAAGATGGATTAGATGACCCACAATTGAAAAGAGAAAGTTGAGATGAGCACATAAGAGAAAATTAGAGGTGAATCAGATGAAGAACGAAGAAGTTACGCGTGAATGAAGTGAAGAGAAGATGAAAGGGCCTTATATAAGCCCTGACCACTAGCCATTAGTCAAATTGCTAGGCGGCTATTGACCAATCAACAGGTAGCAGTCAGATTGTCGGACGGCTATTTGATTGCCAGCCGGCTATCCCTCTAATGAGGGGCAAATCGATAAAACAGAAAGGAGAAAAAAGAAAGAAAGAAAAAGAGAAAAAGAGAAAGAAAAGAGAGAAAGAGAGAAAAGAGAAAGAGAAGAGAGAGAAAAAAGAGAGAGAAATAGAAAAAGAGAAAAAAGAAGAGAGAGAGAGAAAGAGAAGGAAGAGGGAAGAGAGAGAAAAGAAAGGAGAAGAAACACCCTACATCAACTCTATGACACCGAAGGAATTTTTGAACAAAATCGGTGACAAGCACTTGGCCACATCAATCAATAGAATCTTCGATCGGAACCACATAGAAGAATTCCTTGGAAAACTAGAAAGCAGTTTGACAAAACAATGCACCGAACAAGGTAAAAACTTTGAGCTAATTTGAAATCATCAAGAGTTGTTTGATATTTTATAGGACTTTGCAAGGACAATGGAAAGATCCCTAATGAGTCAAAGATTCAATAACATGATAAGAAATACCCCAGTGAAGAGCATGACGAATGCAAAAGAAGTCAAGAATGAAGAATGTTAGAACATGACAAATCAAGAATTTTTCCCAGCGTACCAGAAGGAATCAAGAATAGAAGCGCAAAGAATACTTAGAAGAGGGGCATGAAACCTATTGAATGCAAAAACTAAAGAAGATCAAAGAAGCATGAAGAATACCTAGAAGAATGGCACAAAACACAATGAATGCAAAGTTTGAAGAGATTAAAGAAAGAATGAAGAATAATTAGCCAAAGGCATGAAGGACAAAAAGGTCTATAGACTGCAAAGCAGTGCATGATAGAAGTTTTTCCAATGGACATGCATTAGAAGGAAACCTTAAGAAGTAGGTGCACTTAAGAGTGTCTTAAGCCTTTGGAATAGGCACAAGCCTTAAGAATAGGCACACTAAAGAGTGTTGAAAACCTTACAAAGTAGGTGCACTAAAGACTGTTAGAAACCCTAAGAAGTAGGTATACTGAGGAGTGTTTTATCATAACATCATAAGGATGCTTTCTAGCCTTGAATGGGCATATCTGCCCTTAGATGGGCATCTTAGCCCTTAGATGTTTGCATTCACCCTTGAATGGGCACTTCAGTCCCTAGATGGGCATCTTCGCCTTTGAATGGGCACATCTACCCTTAGATGGGCACTTCAGCCCTTAGATGGGCACAACAGCCCTTAGATGGGCACAACAACCCTTAGGTTGGCATAACAGCCCTTAGATGGGCATCTGGGCCCTTAAATGGGTGCATTAGCCCTTGAATGAGCAAATCCTTTTGTAGGAATAGAATAAGAGAAAAGATGACAAGAAGTTTGATGGAATGAAGATTGAGATGAAGATGAAGATGAAGATGTCAAGATAGAAGAAGGAAAGACGAGGTGAGAATACTTTGTCAACCTTTGTGTCTCACAAACCTCTCCAAAGTGGGGCAAGCTATAGAGACTAGATTTTTGAGGCTCGATGATGAAATGAAGATGAATGTTGAGTGAAGGGAAAGACTGGAATGCGCTTGGAAGTTAAAGAAAAAAGGTGGAAAGGAATCAATCGAAGGTCTTAAAAATTGACATGTGAATTCAAAAAATCACAAAAATTAATCCAGAAGGAATCTACTAAAAAGTCATACACCATTTGAAGTTGTAGATGTATAGTTTTTGTAGGAATTTACATATTGTAAATCGGAGTTGAACTCAAAAAGCTGAGGGTGATTGAATAGATGAATGTCAGAAGGGGTTGCAATAAAAAGCGACAAAATAGGAAGGATCCAAGAAAACAGCCGCCTGGCTGTCAAACAGCTGCCTAACTATTGACCAATAGCCACCCAGCTGTCAAACAGCCACCTGATGGTTTTCCAATAGTTGCTCACCTATTAATCCCCTAATTTTGAAATCTTTTGATTAAGACCTTCCTTTTTTGTTTCTTTGCTTTCTTTTTCAACTTCACCCCTCCTTTATATCAATATTCCCCTTTTCACTTTGCAAGACACACTGATTATTGAGAATAATCATCTCTTCTCCCTATTGAAGACACGCTTGAGAATTCTAGAAGTCTTTTCCAGTTTAAAGTTTTTTTAGGCATTCTATTGCTCTAAACTCGAAAAGGATACGTCTTGAGAGCAGTCCTCTCTTCACCCTCCTATTTTCTTGTTTACTTTTCTTGCTTATAATTAAGCATGATTAGGTTTTACTTTGCTTAGAATAAGCATATTTAGGATTTAATTTAATGCTTAGAAGCATGCTTGGGTTATTATGAATTATTCTAACCTTGTTTATTTTACGAGATAGATAAGTGTCTCGAGGTAAGTCCGCTTTCCCTTCTTTATTAGAAGCATGTCTAAGAATTTATTTTCTTTGCGATTGCTTAAAAACATGCTTAGGAGCATATGATTAGAATCATGCTAGGAGAATTTATACTTACTTTGATATATACTAGAAAATAGTATAGAATAGGTAAGAATTATCATATTACCCCTTGAATCCTTTGATTGGGCTAGAAGAGCTTTGTTTGATTTCAATTATTTGAATTAGGCTAGAAATGCCACGATTATGCCAGAATATGCCATGATAACCATGTTTAGGCTGGAAATGCCATGGTAATATGAATTATGCTAGAATAGCGACAGGTAGAATGCCATGATAGAATTATCAAATTTATGTTAGAATGCCATGATTCTAGATTGTGGCTTTGTATTGAATTAATTGATTTATGAATATATGAATATGCTATGAATACACCATGTTTAGAAGTGTTATTGTATGATGCCATGAAGTGGTGGTGGACTCATATTGATGGTTAGGGACCATCACTTATAATTGAATGACTGTATGAATGTTATCTTTGAAGTATTTAGAAATAGAGTTACTTTATTTATTGTTGAAGAACAATCAATGTAATCCTCTTCCCCTTCTCCCATGTTTGAACAAATTGTAATTCTATTCTCCTCCCTCTTTCTATGTATGAATATACAACTACTATGATTGAATAATCACCTAGCATGTCAAAATGAAGATAAAAATGGAATGCGTGCATAAAATCAACAACTTAAGTGGACTGTATGTCAATATGAGATATTTTTATTTGGTATACCCTAATAGAGGTTGGATTTTGATCCAGACGAGTCGAATAACTTGTATCTAACTTTTCGAACCAATCTCTAAAGGGATGAGGGTAGTTTAGATCCTGAAGCGAGGGATCAGATTACCCCCATTCATTCGCAATTAAATAATAGGTTGGTGACTCTATTTCTCGAGACGTGCCCATGGCTTGTTTGTGTTCCCTTAAGTCTCGAAAAAGGCTTTGACATAGTGTCATGGTCGTAAATGCTCTGGCAGGATGAAAGCCTCGTTCACAACTGCTTAAAGTCTTCAAGAAGTTGCGAGCACATTCTGAGTTGCTACCTTGACCAAAAAAGGATCAGTAAGGTTCTTTTCCACCAAATCACAAGTTCAACGAGTACTCCCACTTCCACCAGACTATCGGCCATCTCATAGATAGCTTCACTAGATTCTCTCGTAAGATACAAGAGCTCATTGACAATGGCCGGATACCAAGCCCTGGTAAGTGGCAGCCTAACACTCGCAACAGCCAAACTATAGGAACATGCGACTGTCGCATGTGAGCATGTTTAACTCCAAGGCTACTGAGACCGAAGTTCTGAAGTCTTTTGAAGGAAATAAGGAATATAAAATAAGGAGAGAATGGGCTGGAATATTTTAGAAATATAAAAGATGCCCAAATAAAGGAAGGGGAAAATGGATTCTAAAAAGGAAGAAGAAAAAGCCAAAGCTTTGAACGCCTTTAGAGAAAGATGAATGCAGATAAATGAACACTGTTGCAAGAAGGGAAATAAGGCCATGACTTTCAAGGATAAATGGATGACAAGAAAAGGGGCCAAGTAGTGCTCCAGGCCTAAGGGAGAGATAAGCAGAGTTAAGAAAGCTAGAGTAAGAGAAGAAAGCCACTCTTGCCAATGGGGATGCCCAAGTAATAACCAGAAAAGTGAAGAAATCTAGAGTCAGTACACACCAATTAACAGAGAAGTAAGCACAAACGAATCTTCACCAGCCCGTGTGGGAGAAGAGGAGTACACCCCACTCAATGATGAGGATGATGAGTACACGCCACTAAGTGAAGAAGGTGATATTAGCAGATGCTTACCAAAAGGCTTCATGATTAACTTAGGAGTTATAAAGGAAAAGATATTGAAGTCCTTTGAGGAAGGAAAGCAAGAGGACATAAGATTAATATGATGCCATTAGCAACTAGGGTCCAGATTGAGGAGAAGCAAGTGGAAATGACTTTGTCCCAGTTTAAAGCATGGTTGGAGAAAAAGGAAGAAGAAGATCAGTAGAAGAAAGAAAAACCAACACTGGAAGCAGTACCTCTGGCAACGAAAGCGTACTCTCAAAATGCTGGATGGGTGAAAGTCAAGATAAAGTCACTGGACAAATAGGAAAATGAATGAGGAAGAGAACTTGGTCACAATCAATCCAGGTTGACGACAGTAAAGATAGTAACAGTAGTGAGGAAAGGATCTTTATGACTGGGTCGGGGCAAACAGAGGAAGAAATCTTGAAGACCTTTGAAAATGGTCCAGCAAAAGTCAGGATTCAGGTTCAAGGGGAACAGATATAGATGACCTTGGCATAGTTCAAGGAGTGGGTGCCAATAGCCAAAAAGATATTCAAGAAGATATCTACTATACTAGAAGTACACTCCTGAAGTGCCAAGTCAATCAAAGTTAACATAATGGTAAGCGATACTGAAGATGAAGACGATGGCAAAGAAGTTCTGGGAATACGAGACAACACCAAAACTATCCATGACTTCTGGGATGATTTTAGCAACGAAGAAGTACATGTGGAAATAAGGGAGAAATGATAGAGGAATTTTGGGACAACTTTGAGGATGAAAAGGATGTGAAAAAGAGGGATAACTTTTGAAGTGACTTTAACAAAGAAGGAAAAACATTTAGTGAGAGGGAAACAATGAGAGAGTAAGGGCATGAGAGTGACAGATGCAAATGAAGAAGAGAAGGAAACATGCAAAGAGGAGAAAAAGGTCTAAGGCCTAACTCAGAGTCGAAGGTTATATGAGAACTAGAAAGCAAACAAGTAAACAGGGGAGAGGATGAGGCAGATAAGAAGGAAGAAGGGAAGAAAGAAGACGAGGATGACTTACTTTTAAAGCAATTGAAGAAGACATAAGCCAATACAAGCATCTGGGACTTGCTCATCTCATCCTAGAAGTATAGAGAGGCAATGGACAAAGCCTTGGCTGAGATGCCAATCTCCCTTATCTCCAGCCTTGAGGAGATGGTCGTAGCGGTTACCCTCAAGGAGGTGCAGTTGATCTTCCCTTGGAAGGAAGGAACCACAATAGACCGTTATTCATAGCAGTTGAGATTCGAGGGAAGAAGACCTCATATGTAATAGTGGATGATAGGTCAATAATCAATTTGGTACCTTTGAAGCTTTTAGGCAAGTTTGGTATTGAGGAAAAAGAGTTAGAGCGGTCTCGAGTGGTCATCAAGACTTATGATGACACTAAAAGAAGTGTAGAGAGAACCTTTAAAGCTCTAGTGAAGATTACCCTATATAAGTAATGGCAGAGTTTTCTATACTGAATATCCTAGTAAGTTTGGTGGCATTACTGGGACGTGCATGGTTCCGCCCATTAGGAGGTTTGTCATCCATTATCCACCAAGCCATCCACTTTAATTGTGAAAGAGAAGAGATAACAATTCTGGTAGAATCCTCGTCTGCAGTAGCAACTTTGAGTCCCATAGAAAGGGAGTTGCCTTATGTGGGTGGGTACCAAGTGTTAGTAATTGACCAGATTAATCCAATGGTCATTGGAGTCATGAAGCAGTAGGGGTATATGCCCCAGACCGAACTTGGAAAGAGCTTTATAGGAGTGCCCTCTTTTCCCAAGATCAAGAGGCAAACCAGTCAAAGAGGACTGGGATATGATTCAGTTGAAGATATGTGCCCAACTGGGGGTAAAAGGCCTATAAAGTTTGTAAAGGCTGAAAGGTCATATATGCTAGAGAGCTTGAACCATAGAGCTATAATAGGATCTTAATGCTAGGGTTTGAAATTTTCAAGGATGTAAGGAACCCAAAGGCTCCAAAGATCAGTGAGCTCGACAGGGGGATAGAGACATTATCGTTGGGAGGGTAGTCAATGAAAGAGGTATCACGCTGGAATGAGGAGACTCTTGTCGACTTGGCCAACCTCATCAAAGAGGACATGACTGATACCTATAACGAAGACATCTTTGTTCCTGATTTGTTTGAAAACACTCTCTCTATAAACAAATTTGATGCAATAAGATCTGACTTTGCTTACTTGTGCAATGTTTTTTCCTAATGGTAGCTTGCATAAATTTTATTTCCATAGCATATTCGACATTTATCTCATGAGCACTTATAATATTAATCTTGGTACAACTGAAAACCCAAGGACCATATGTAGTGCTCATAATACTACTTTTGAGGAAAGAGAGATTTGAAAAATATTAAAAGAACATGAAAAGGTATTTGCTTGGTCCTATAATGATATGCTAAGAATTGATTGTAGCATAGCAAAACATACCATCCTCACTTATTCTCACATGAAGCTGGTTAAGCAGAAGCTAAGAAGAATGAGATCAGAATGCGCACAAAAAATAAAGGAAGAAGTCACCAAATAGATAGAAGCAAAGTTTTTAGTTATGGTGAACTACCCTTAGTGGTTGGCTAACATAGTTTCGGTACCAAAAAAGGACGAAAGTTAAGGATGTGCATTGACTATTAAGATCTAAACAAAGCATCACCAAAGGATGACTTCCTACTGCCACATATAGATGTGTTGGTAGACAGTGCGGCTTTAAGTAAGATGTTTTCATTCATTGATGGGTTCTCAAGTTATAACCAGATCATGATGGCAATAGAATACAAGATCAAAATTTTTATTACAAAATATGGGACCTATTGCTAAAAAGTAATGTCATTTGGGTTGAAGAATGCTGGGCCAACCTACCAAAGGATGGCCATGACACTATTCCATGATATGATCCATAAAGAGATTGAGGTGTATGTTGATGACATGATGGTGAAGTTTGATACGCAGGAAGGACATTTTGAAGCCTTGAAGAAATTCATAAAAAGGGTGGAGAAGTACTAATTAAGATTGAATCTGAAAAAGTGTGCATTTAGAGTAATATCAGGGAAAATACTAGGGTTTATAGTTGGAGAACGAGGGACAAAAGTTGATCCAGAAAAAATGAAGACACCAAAAACAGAGAAGAAAGTTTGATGGTTCTTAGGAAAGATCCAATATATCAGTTAGTTCATTGCTAAACTCACGACTGTTTGTGTGCCAATTTTCAAACTATTAAGGAAGAATCAATCAATTGAATGGAGTAAACAGTGCTAGAAGGCTTTCGAGCAAGTAAAGGAGTATTTGGTTAATCTGCCAGTGTTAAGACTTCCAAAGCCAGGGAAGCCGTTGATCTTGTATTTGGCTGTCGCGGAGGAGGCAATAGGACCCATGTTAGTACAGGCTGGTGAAAATGGTATGGAGTACATGATATACTATTGAGCAACAAGTTATTAGAGTATGAGCCTAAATACACTCAAATAGAAAAAACCTGCTTAGCAATGGTATGGGCATCTAAAAAGCTTAGCCATTATTTTTAATCATACAAGGTACAAGCAATTTCTAATATGGATCCGATAAAGTACTTGTATGAAATCTCATCATTAGTGGGGAAGCTAGCAAGATGGCTGGTGCAATTGTCAGAGTTTGATGTTGAATATGTTACCAAGAAGGTAGTGAAAGGTAAGATAGTGGCAGAGTTCCTAGCAATGAATCTAATAGACGATGATGAACCATGAGAGTTAGAGTTTCCTGATGAGCATTTAGGGGTGATCACAGTGAGGGGATGGCAGTTATATTTTGATGGATCAGCAAACAAAAATAGAGCAAGAGTGGGAGTCATCCTCATCTCACCTACTAGAGAGATATTGCCATTTGCCAAGAAGCTAAGGTTTTAAGGTCACAAACAACATGGTAGAGTATGAGGCATGTGTTGTTTAGGTTAAGAACAGTAGTAGTGATGGGCATTAAGGAGATTAAAGTAATAAGAGATTTGTAATTAGTTGTCTTGCAAGTGAAAGAAGAGTAGGATATAAGGGAGGAGAAACTCAGACCATATCTGGGGTAAGCCAAGAAATTGATGACAAGGTTCACCTAATGCATCTTCAAGCATGTGTCTTGAAAAGAAAACCAAATGGCAAACGCTTTGGTAGACACTTTGGTAGGACTAGCCTTTATTTGGGAGAATCCGGAGGAAATGATAGTAAAGCCATTATTAGTAACGCATGCTCATCAATTGTGTTATCAAGAAGAATGGGTGATGCAAGTTGACCTAGAAGAAAAACCCCGGTTTTATGACCTGAAAAGATACTTAGAGGAGAGAATATTCCCCGAAGAAGTAGAAAAGAAGGATAAAAAGTCCCTAAGATGACTAGTTTAACAATTCATGTGCCAAAAAGGAATGATGTACTAAAGAATGGCAGATGGTCTATAGGTAAGGTGTGCATATCAAAGAAAGGCTCAACAAATTATAGAGGATGTACATGCAGGAATCTATGGACCTCACATGAATGGGTTGGTCTTGACTAGGAAAATCTTAAGACAAGGGTTCTATCAGTTGACCATGGAGACTGACTATGTGAAGTCTGTTAAATCTTACAGCCAGCTTCAGATCCACGAAGACTTAATCCATTAGCCACCATGGGAATTACAGAGCATGTCATTGCCATGGCCTTTCATCATATGGGGTATTGATATTATCAGAGAAATAAGACCGCCAGCCTTAAACAGACACCGATATATGGTAGTAATGATAGACTACTTTTCAAAGTGGATAGTAGCTGAGGCTTTCAAAAAAACTAAAGGCAAAGCAAATGGCCAAGTTTATTGAAAGACATATCATTTGTAGATATGGTGTGCCATGCCACTTGGTAACAAACAATGGTGTTCAGTTTCAAGGAGAAACAATGGATTTGTTAGAGCGATACAAGATTAAGCATCATAACTCATCCCCGTACTGTCCGCAGGCAAACGGCATAGTAGAAGCTACCAATAAGAATGTTGAAAAGATGTTTGGCAAAGACGCTACAAACTTACTCAGGTTGGGCTGAGAAATTGCCATTGTGCTCTGGGGATACAGAATTATTGCTAGAAGTTCAATAGGGGTGACTTCGTTTTCCTTAGTTTATAGGACAAAAGCAGTATTACCAGTAGAAGTAAGGATGCAGTCTGCAAGAGTTATGGCAAAAAGAGAAATGTCTGACGAAAACTAGGTCCAAAACTAGTGTGAGCATTTGGTGTTTTTGGATTAGAAAATAATGAAGGCATTATACCATATCCAGTTGTACCAACAATGGGGTAGCCTGAGTATTCCACAAGAATGTGAAGTAGAAGAAAATTCAAGAAGGGAATTCAGTACTTAAGCAAGTTAAGGCATTAGTACCCAATCCACGAGGGATATTCAGACCGAATTCGAAGAGGCCCTTCCTAGTGAAAAAGATAATGACTGGTGGTGCAATCAAGATATCTGACATGGAGGGCAATGAGTTCATGGAACCTATCAACATGGACAAGCTGAAGAAGTATTTTGTGTGGAAAAAAAAAAAGAAAAAGGTGAAAAAGAGATACGAAAGAAAATAGCTAATTAGAAAACCTAAAAAGGCTAATTAGTAACAAAAGTCATTTTTGTGAGCACATATTGTTCCAAAAATTTGTACTTTGATTAATAAAATGATGTTTTGAGTTACAAATATGTTGTGGAAATATTTTGTATAGCAGCTACATCAATGAAAAATAACAAACAAGTAGTAATCAAAACTGCATCACTCCTCTCTCTGTCTTTTGACCTATGTAAGACCACTTTATCGCTCTCAACATGCTCAGGTACGAAGGGCTAGATTAGCAAGGGAAGTCTGCAAGGTCACCCACCCCTTATGTGCATCATCAGTCTTAAAATTAGAGAGGAAAATAGATCCTATCGAACCCTACACTGAGGCCATGACTCACGGACATGATGAATAAAGCACTCAAATAGTCTCCCAGGGACAAAATCTAGTGGACGAATCGCAATTTTTTGCTTCTTGCCATACTGACGGCAAAGGCTAGAGGAAGAATAGACGTAACTATGGGTGAGTCCGATGAAAACCACACAAGAGGCATAAGTATAAAGGGCCATATGCTAAAGCCTCCACCATGGGCAGTACCAATAGACCTGGGCATTTGATAGAGTCTGCAGATACAAGGCCCAGGATTCTGGTCTATGTAGCATTTGTGCCTAATGGTTCCTAGGACCATAACATAGTGGGGACACCTTTAGAGTAGCCAAAATGGACAACTTCTCTTGAATCCATTTCTAGGGAAGAGGGCATGAAATGTCAAAAAAAATGATGATGTTACCCGAAGTAAAAGTAGATTGCCTAAAAACTTGCGCTATGTGTTGGATTTCATGCTATCTAGGCCAATCAGTGTCTCTACCAGGATTAGGGACATCAAAGTAAAGCTAGGTTGCATCTGAAGAATCAGGCTCACCAAAAGAGGGTCACCATGGCCGTTTGTTGATACCAGCAAAAACTAAGAAAAAGGCAGAATTGCAAGATGCGAAACCAAGAAACAAAAGTTTTCTTCACAGTTCCAATTAAGGGAGTTAGAAATGGGAGCTTTACTCTCTAATCAATGGTATGGGCCCTCAAGATACTGAGCGGAATGTGGAAGAATGCAGCCATACCCTCGAAAGTGGGATTGTCAAAAGGTGACAAAATAATACTATCAATGTAGAGGGAGATACTCCTATGATGGCACTAAACTCCTCATATGGGGGACAAAGCTTTTGCTTATTAAAATGAAAGACACGATCAGAGATGTCCTAAAAATCTACAGTTACAAGTTTTACCTGATGAAGAAACCGCAGGTTGGAAAAATCGCTTGATTCCAATTGGCGCCATTTCACATCCTTTAAGGGCTTCAAGAGGGGTTGAAGCTTATAAGTGGCCTCACTCATGATGATTGATGTGAGAAAGAAGATGTAGGGACAATACCTTTATATAGGGGAAGAGAAGGTCCTCCAAGTGTTAAAAATTCGATGTGGGACTATTGCTACAAGTGCATGCCTGTAATAGAGCTGTGCGCCTATAATAAAGGCACATGCCTGTAATACAAATACTACACCTGTAAGAAGCAGAAGGGTGATATAGGACATTTTGCTTATTGAAATATTGAATTTGGGTGTTTTAATAATGTTTTTCCATGATTGATGTTTTGATTGGTTTTCAAATAGGATTCTTAATGTTGACGACATTGTGGCGTGAAAAGCATAATACATTCCCATTCATGAAAAAGAAGAAAATAAGATGAAAGACGTATATATCATTTATCAAAAAATAAATACAATCATCCAAAGGGATCATCCTCAATAATGATCGAAAAATAGAAATCGAAAAAAGAGAGGCAAAAAATTCCAAAAAAAGGTACCAAAAAAGTCAAAAAGAGGACTCATGCTCATAAGAATCCTCATTAGCATTCTCATCAAAATTAGAATCCTTTAATCTTCCATCATTATCAACTACAGGGGGACCTACCCCATGGGAAGTGCCCATTGGCTAAGAAGGCCTAACATCGGTCATAGAACCAACATCTGTAGAAGTGCTCATAGGATGAGAGGAAGCAACTCCCAATGTCCTCATTTCACCTAAAGAGCCTATGCTACTTGTGGGACTTGATGCGTTCGAAACTAGCAAGTATACTAGTCGCACAAGTAATAAAGTGATAAGTAAGATATCGTTCCCACGAGGATTGATTCTAATTGAATTTGTTATTTCCAGCAACAATAAACTAAACAGGGGGGGATTTTTGTTGAATGCTTTACTAAATGAAATAAGAATGCAAGTAAAGAATAACAAAACAGAAAGTAAATTTGAATGAAAAATCAATGAGAGAAAGCTGGTTAAGGGATCCTTCTCTACCACAAGATATGGATTTGCGAATTAATTGTAGAATTGTCATCCAATTACAGCATTGAAGTTATCAACCGTAGATAACAACAAGCTCTGTTATCCCAATCTTTCCTTACTTTGTTGTTAAATAAAACAGGCTCTTTATTTAATCTCTATCCATTAAACAACCTAGAACAAGCTCTCTAAATTTAATTCAATGGATGCATTACGATAAGAAAGATAGGTTGATCTAAGCAATAAACACACAAGCTCGGATTATTTAACTTAGGTTGTATTCTCCAATTGCAATCTCTGATCACAATTTTGCTACTAAGGATTAGAAATTCAAGACAATTACGGATCAAGATTTCTAGTCTAGCAATAGACAACAACCAGATTATATTCAGTTGGCCATTTCAAATACAATCCAGCAAGCAATCATAAGCATTAGATATAGGAAAATACAAGCAACTTCAATTAGAGAATTGGATAACAACTTCTTACACAATAACTTACAAAAACCATATCAGGGGCTTTGAAATCACCCTCAACCAATTCAGATTCAGTTACACATGTTTAAGAACGTGGTAAATACAATACAACATGGAGACATTCCAGAAAATGAAAGGGAAGGGAAAAACTTAGCAAATTTGATGTAATTCTCTTTGGATTGTAGTTCTTCCTCTTTCCAAGCTTCCTTTCTCCTTCAAGAACTCCAAGAGATGAAAAAATTCCAGAGCTGCAGTCTCCACCACGTTCTCCCCTCTTCAAGTTATGAAAATAAAACCCTAAAATGTGTTTAAATACTCTGCTACAGTAACGTGCTACAGTGTCCCGTATTATACATGCTACAGTGATGTGTGGAATTACATTTCTACACTTCTCACACTGTTTTGATTACAACTTTCGGTACACTGAATGGATTCATAAACCGTAAATTTCTCCAAAAAGTAGACTTCGAGAGCTTTTCAACGGTATATGATATGTCATCGGGTTCATTGTATATCAATACAATTAAATCCGAGAAGATGGTTGACTAGCAGAGGTGAAAATGAAGGGTTTTACTCCATTTTTGTGCAAGTTGCTCCAAAACTCCTACAAACATCAAAACCACACAAAAACATAAAAATACCAAGGAATATAGCAAAGAAACATGACAAATTGATATGAAAATGATATATAAATAGACACTTATCAGGACTCATCCTACTGAACAAGGTTGCCTCCAAAAAGTCCACTCAATCTTGGAGATCCCTATTGTGCGCCTCCAGGGTCTCAATAGCCTGAACGGCCCTCTCATCCAAGCAAAATAGAAGTTAGCACATAAGGATAAAATCATGCATACATAAAGCATAACAGGTTGGGATTCTTACCTAGTACTCTTGAGAAAGCTCAAAAATAAGCCATTGGGCCATTGTGAAGAGCCTCATCAGTTGCTTGGCCTCATCTCGATGAAGCCAAGCATAAGAGTTTCTTGCAGCTTGTTAGATAAATAAATAAAAAGAACAAAAACAAAAAAGAAAGAAAGAAGACTTACATGGGTGGTGCCCTCCAGCAAGAATGGGAACTAGAAACTCCTATTGACCAAAACCGCGTGAATGTCGAAGGCCTCTGAAGGTGTCTCCATGTTCACCATGATTGATGGTGTATATGCAAGACTACCCTCCATAATGGCAGGATAAGTTGTAGTGGTCCTTCTAGAAATGGAAATGGAAGGCGAAGCACCACAGCATCTCTTTCGCCGGCTCAAGGAAATGAGGCCATAAGAAGGCTGTTAAGGCCATGGAGGTGGTAGTGGAGAAGTATCCTAGCCATCATGAGGCAGGAAGGGGGGAGATCCTGATCAGGTGGAGGCTTATAAAGTCCAATATCCCTGTCTCTCCTCGGCTCAAGCAAGAACTCACAGGCTTACTCTAAGTAAGACCATGCATACACCGAGAATGTGATGTCATCCACATGCATCTTTACTAGGAAGACAAGAAGATCCTTCTCTCTTAATGTATGGGTGTCAGCCATCTCCCGAGGAGGTGGAGGTGGAATCCTGCGATGAGGCGACCCTCTCGACTAGTCATAGACGTGCTTTCCTAATACTACATGCGGGCCTTAGGACCACCATCAACATCTAGAGGGAACTAAGTTAATGTGCCTCAACTATAGCGAGGGTCCATCAGTTTTGCCTTTTATCCTGTGGCCATGGCTCAAAGTTCACATGAAAAGAAACTAACAAAACAGTAAGTATTCTTTCCAAAACTTTGAAATAAAAAAAAGTAACATTACTTTACTTACCCGTCCTAGGTGAGGGTGAAAAGCATGTTACTAAACACGTAATATAAGAAGGCCTCGTCATACCTCTTATGACCATAGGACCATCAAAGAGCTCGAGGGTAGCCTTATGCAAGCTCGATGATCCAGGAAGGAAGAATGTAGTGTTCGCAAGCTCATATCTACAAAAGAGAAATGAAGGGAATCATAAAACTGAGTTGGGGAAAATAAAAAATAAGAGGAAAGGTAGAGAAATACTTCCAAAAGAAAAGAAAAGTCGTTGATCATCATCTGTCCGCAACAACCCTTATCAAGATAATAATGAAGCTAGGCCAAGAAGTGGCGATCCCAATCGAAATAGCAGACCATATCGAGGTCCCTAAGTGTATAGAGGACCGCCAAATCACCCATGTTGGACATGCTTGCTAGTAGTGTCATACTCAGGAGATAGAAAATAAAACTGCAGGCACACTAGTCGACCTGCTCAAGAGTCTCAGGGTCATGTCGCTCCCAGTTATATCGGATCAGCACGTAAGGCACTCTATTAGGGCTATCATGAGGAGGATGGAAGCCCAAAAGTCTTTCCAACCATAGAGCTTGATCATTCGCAGATAAGCCACACAAGCAGTTATCAAGAGACATTGGCTCTCCAAAGAATGAAATGCCAATCAAGGCGATCAAATCTAGGGGCATGATCGTCATCTTCCCGAATGGCAAGTGAAAAGTGTGGGTGGTTTCCATCCACTAGTCTATCAAAGTGGACATGGCACGACAATCTGTGTGTCTCTACTGAGTAGGCAAGACCTCAATAAATTAGTCAAACCCAACATCCATGATATGCCTCTAGATTAGGCCCATGGGAATGGTGTTATACCACTGTCGAGCATAGGAATAAGAGCCACCAGGCTTATGCTCAGTCTCCACCTGAAAAAGGAGAAAAGGACAGGAAAATGATAAAAGGTCAAAAAATGACGCAAGTGCAAAAAAGAAGAAAATGGGGCGTACAGAGGCACACCTATAACTAGAGGCACTAGGCCTGTGCCTTTAATAAGCAAACCCTAACGGCATGCGACACCAATGGAAACCCTACTTCGCAATAAGCATCGCGCCTATAATCAAAGAAACCTTAGGGGCACTAGAAGTTAACCTATACTGCACGCCTCTAAGTCCAAAACCCTAGTGGTCTACACCTTTGTAATGGTTACCCTAAACCTAACAGTGCACGCCTCTAACTAACTACAGGTGCCAAGGCCGTCTATGGCATATACCTCTAACAAAGCTTTGGCGCCTCTGTTAAAGGTGCCCAGATTGCTCCGAATGCAAACTTACCAACTCTCAACCAATACATACCCAAAATGCATCAAACACAAAGGAAACAGTGCAATAAAGGAAAAAGGAATGAGAACTTACCTAGGAGATGCCATGATTGTGTAGATCTCATCGAATTCTAGCATCACCAATAATCAGACCTTCGATGAGCGTGGAAAACATGACTGGAGCACGGGGGGAAGTTCCATGTCTATTAGAAAGTTTGCCATGGCTGGAAACAAAGGGAAATTAGAGGGAGAGTTGAAAGGAAATCAGATTATTTGAGTTAGAGTTGCTGGAGAGAAAAATAAAAGTTTGCTTATATAATGGTTCGCACACTAGAGGCGCACGCCTGTCCATAAAGGCATGCGCCCGTAGGTAGGGGTGTGCGCCTGTAAGTTCAAATTTTGGTTTGGCAGAAATATCTAAAAATATCTTGTAGAGTTTTACAGAAACCCCCAGAGAATGCAGAATCGCATCAACCATCCTTCAGCATTGCAGAATCAACCAGCCTCATAAGTGAAGAATCACACCGACACCTCCAGTTGATAAAAACTTATTACAACCAAACCCTGAAAAGATAGAATCACTATCGAATACCTCTTTGACCTACATCTAGAAACTAGAAATTCGTGCCCCAATCCTCAATGAATATGACCACATCTAGAATACCTCATACATACACAATCACACCTAAATTCAAAATACAAGAAGGCCACAGAGTTACAAATAGACTTTCCAAAACACATAAAATTCTACCTAGAACCTTCAAAGACTGCATAATCACCCCTAAAATCCCTAGTGGGCACTTAATCACCTCAGAAATCTCTCGAATGTCAAATCGCATTTAAAATTCCCCATGGAGTATCAAAATTACCATAAAATCCGTCATGAACTTGAAACCCCGGAGTACCAGTTAGACTTTTAAAGAGTGCAAAATTGCACCAAAATCCTAACATGTAAAGTTACGTGAAGGTGTCTTCAGAGAGTGTGGAATCACATCGAAGATTTTCAGAGAGTACGAAACTGTAAAAAAAATCGTAACACGTGGAATCACGTGAAGGTGTCTTCAGTGAGTGTGGAATCACACCGAAGATTGTTAGAGAGTGCGAAACTGCACTGAAATCCTAACATGTGGAATCGTATGAAGGTGTTTTCAGAGAGTGTGGAATCACATCAGAGGTTGTTAGAGTGCGAAGCTGCACCAAAATCCCATCACGTGCAATCGCGTTAAGGTGTCTTCAGAAAGTGTGGAATCACACCGAAGATTGTTAGAGAGTACAAAACTGTATCAAAATCCTAACACGTGGAATCGCATGAAAGTGTCTTTAAAGAGTATGGAATCACATCGAAGATTGTCAAAGAGTGCGAAACTACACCAAAATCTGAACACGTGGAATCATGCGAAGGTGTCTTCAGAGAGTGTGGAATCACACCGGAGGTTGTTAGAGAGTGCGTAACTGCACCAAAATCCTAACACTTGTAATCACGTGAAGGTGTCTTTAGAGAATATGGAATCACACCAAACATTGTCAAAGAGTGCAGAACTATAACAAAATCCTAACACGTGGAATCGCGTGAAGATGTTTTCAGAGAGTGTGGAATCACGCCAAAGATTGCTAGAGAGTACAAAATTGCACCAAAACCCTAACATGTGGAATCGTGTGAAGGTGTCTTCAAAGAGTGTGGAATCACATCAGAGATTGTTAGAGAGTGAGGAACTGTATCAAAATCCTAACACGTTGAATCATGTGAAGGTGTCTTCAAAAAGTGTGGAATCACACTGAAGACTTTTAGAGAGTGTGAAATTGCACCAAAATCCTTTTCAGCATGGAATTGTGTAGAGTTGTCTTTAGAGAGTGTGGAACCGCACTAGAGACTATCTGAGAGTGTGAAATCAAACCAAAGTTTCAAATAGTGCATAATGGCACCAAAAGCCTTAAGCATGGATGATGAACACTTAAAAATGTTGTTTAATAAGAGCTTAGCTCATCATATTGCATTAATAGTATCATTAAATTCCTCAACTTAAGCATATTTGTAGTCTTTGCATCTTTGGAATTAACTTCCTCTTAATTTTGGTTTTGTTACAGGTTCGGTAAAATGGGCATAACTCTCTATTTATAGATCAGAATGGTGCAATTCTTAATGTTTTGGAAAGCTGATTCAATTGTCTACAAGATTGCATTTCACAAGCATAATCAAATTCGGGCTCTTAGTGGACCAAAATTGGGCTTGAAGTGAACCCATCTACAGTCTCGGCCCAGTCTGACCAGGCCTCAATATTTGGACCGTATCTCTCAAAATACGTATCCAAATTGTGCAAATCAATATGTTCTAGAAAGCTGAGAGAAATATCTACAACTTTGATGAAGACATATAATTAAAATTCGCAATATTTCAATGTCAAAATTGATGGTCAAAGTCGGTGCCTAATGATCCCAATTGTCAAAGATATTTACAACTAATATTTGACAATTATGCCCTTGTAATTTGACAAGTTTGCCCCTGGATGTATCTATAAATAGAGGTGCCTTGTGACCCATTAGGATCATCTTGGCCTTGGCTGGATCATCTTGGCCTTTGCTGGGATCTTGTATTGTGTTTCTCTCTTGTGTTTTAATGTTATTAATGAATTTCCTTTTTCTTGCATTTTGTGTTCTTTCTCTTATAATGTCTTGCTAATTTCTCTCTTGCTAAGGTAAAAGGGTGAAACCCTTGATATGAGAGTAAGGATTCTCTAACCCTTTAATATGTGCTTAATAATCATAATCTTGTGTTGTTTATATGATTTATATTTATTTCTCTAATCAATCTTGACACCACTCGTAAAGTGGAGGTCTTGATCCATTGTCGACAATCCTTGGCACATCAAATGCTTGGATCCTTTCTAGATGATGTATGGTTCTTCCTTACCGACACGAATCTAGTTAGGAACCTTGATTTGTTGTAGACATATGGAGATTGGCACATTGGATGCTTGAACCCATTTACAAGAAGTGGTATAAATATTGGTAACGAAGCAAATATAATTCATATAAATAAAACGGGTTGGTTATCCTTATTTGAGATATCAATGGCGGATCCCCTAACCTTAGCTCTCATTATTATTATGTTAATTTCTCTTGTGTTTTAGTTATTCTCATTTATTAACTTGTTCTTTACTTATACTTGTTGATATTATCTTGTCACCTCTTTGAATCATCCATATCATATTTGCTTACTTTATAGTTTGTAGCGCTAAAATTCTCTTCCTCGTGGATCGACCCCGGTCTCACCGGGTTTATTACTTTGACACTCCTATACTTGGGAGGCAATCCTTTTCGGATGTGTCAAGTTTTTGGCGCCGTTGCCAGGGAAGGTAAAAATTGGCGTGCAAAATTGTAAGTATTCTCTTTTCTCATCTTAGATCTAAATTTTTTATTTTTTTTGTGTGTTCATCTTTTCCTTTCTTTTCTTCTCTTTTTCTTGCATGAAAATTTGGTCACGAACATTTAGTGATAGACTTGTTAGAAAAACATCATCTTCCTTAGAAAACATGGCCGACAATCATGAGGAAATATTCACGGATGAAGGGGACAACCGTTCGCAACAAAATGATCAAAACTAACGAAGAACCCTCAGAGACTACATGAATCTGGTAAAGACTAGTGCACCATCTTGTGTAGTTTCTCCTTCAGGTTCAATCCATTTCAATTTCAAACCAAGTTTTGTTCGACTTCTACCTACTTTTCATGGCCTTGACATGGAGAACCCATATTCGCACTTGAAACTCTTTGAAGAGGTCTATAGCTCCTACACTAACCCAAATTGTAGCATAAACACCATTAGATTAAAGCTTTTTCCTTTTTCTTTAAAAGATAAAGCTAGAACATGGCTACAAAATTTGAGGTCGAATTCCATCAGTTCATGGGATGAGATGAAACAACAATTTTTGAAAAAAATTTTTCCTACCCATAGAACAAATTCTCTTAAAAGACAAATTTCTGATTTCTCTCAAAAACAAGGGGAATCCCTTTACCAATGTTGGGATAGGTATCAGGAACTACTTAATACCTGTACTCACCATGGGTTTGAAACTTGGAGAATAGTTGTACACTTCTATGAAGGGTTAACACCTCAAGATAGGCAACTAGTAGAATTAATGTATAAAGGAGAATTTAAAGAAAAAGACCCTGAGGAAGCACTTGACTTCCTAGATTCTTTGGCAGAAAAGGCACAAAATTGGGACACTGCTGGCACCTATGAGGTACCAAGCAAGGCCCAAACCTCGACATCCAATAGAGGTATTTACAACCTTAAGGAAGACCATGACCTTTAAGCCAAATATGCATCTCTAGCTAGAAAAGTCGAGGCTTTAGAAATGAAAAAGAGTGGTCAATTGAATTCTATTCAAGAAAATGTCTGTAACATTTGTGATGACAATGACCATTCTATTGATAATTGCCCAACTTTGCCTGCCTTTAGGGAATGTCTCCATGAAGAAGTCAATGCCTTGAACACTTTCAAAAGGCCAAATCACAATCCATATTCACAAACCTATAATCCTGGTTGGAAAAATCATCCAAATTTT
Source organism: Boswellia sacra (assembly GCA_013180625.2). NCBI lineage: Eukaryota > Viridiplantae > Streptophyta > Magnoliopsida > Sapindales > Burseraceae > Boswellia > Boswellia sacra. The sequence goes on along the minus strand of SNVD02012317.1, from coordinate 43,217 downwards.
AGCTGAAAAAATGACAATCATGCACAATCTTCACAAGTCCCTTTTCAAACACGACAAAATTTTCAAAATTCTCATGATCATGCATCTGCTCCTTCTCCTAGGAATGACTTTGAAGAAACAGTGCATTCATTCATTACAAAGCAAGAGACTTTCAATAGTCAAACTGCTCAAACATTAGTAAATTTGTCAGAAACTCTTGCAAAATTTGCATCTACATTTAGCATCCAAGAGAAAGAAAATTTCCTTCTCAAACATTGCAAAACCCCAAAGATCAATCTAACTCAAATGCAGGGAGTTTAAGTAACCATTATTTTGACCAAGCCAAGTCAGTCATGACCCTTCGCAATGGTAAGATTGTTGAAAAACACATTCCTGACCCTTGTGAGAAAGAAGAAGAATCGATCTCTAAAGGACAGGAAGAGGTGGCCAAACCAATACCTAGCGAAGAGGAAACCATATCCCCATCTGTGCCTCCATTTCCTCAAGCATTAGCCACACAAAAGAAGGCAACTCATAATTCTGAAATCTTTGAAATTTTCAAACAGGTAAAGGTCAACATTCCCTTGCTTGATGTGATCAAACAGGTACCTTCTTATGCAAAATTTTTGAAAGACTTGTGCACTGTGAAAAGAAAATTGAATGTGAAAAAGAAGGCCTTCCTAGCTGAGCAAGTAAGTGCCATTCTTCAAAACAATAATACAGTGAAATATAAGGATCCAGGTTGTCCTACAATTTCATGTGTTATTGGAGACCATAAAATTGAACAAGCTTTACTTGATCTTGGTGCTAGTGTGAATTTGCTTCCATACTCGGTTTTTCAAAAACTCAATCTAGGTGAGTTAAAACTGACTTCTGTGACTCTTTTGCTTGCTGATAGATCAATTAAAGTACCAAGAGGAGTAGTAGAAGATGTATTAGTTCAAGTTGATAAATTCATTTACCCAGTGGATTTTATCGTCTTGGACACACAACCAGTGGACGTAAACAATTCAATTCCTGTTATTTTAGGGCGTCCATTTCTAACTACTTCTAATGCTTTGATTAATTACAGGAATGGAGTCACGAAGCTATCATTTAGGAACATGACATTAGAACTTAATGTTTTTAATATGTGCAAACAACCAAATGAAGAAGAAGATGAAGTTGATGAAGCCAATGTAATTGAATCTATTGTGGAAGATCACATCCAAAAAGGGAGTTCTTCTGACCCTTTGGAAACTTGTCTTGTGAATTCATTAGAATCAAGCATGAAATTAGAGTCTAATCTTTCTGATATATGTTCTTTATTGGATTATGCACAGGTGATGGAAAAAGGCTCAAAATCAAGATTTGAAGAATTGGGGCAAATGAATGAAAGCAAGGAAGATGAAGCTCCCAAGTTAGAATTGAAGCCCTTACCTAAAGGACTGAAATATGCATATCTTGGGGAGAATCAGACATATCCGGTGGTAATTTCTTCATCCCTCACATGCGAGCAACAAGGTAAGTTGATAGAAGTGCTTAAAAGGCATAAAAATGCAATTGGGTGGACTTTAAAAGATATAAAAGGCATTAACCCTTTAATTTGCACACATAGAATACATTTAGAGGAAAATGCCAAAACATCTCAACAACCTCAAAGGAGATTAAATCCACACATGAAAGAGGTCATTAGGGCTGAAGTTCTCAAACTACTTGATGTGGGAATTATCTATCCTATTTCTGATAGTAAGTGGGTAAGCCCTACACAAGTAGTACCTAAGAAATCTGGCATTACAGTAGTTAAAAATGAAAAGGGTGAATTATTGCCAACTCGTGTCTCATCTAGTTGGAGGATGTGCATTGATTATAGAAAATTAAATGCTGTCACTAGAAAAGACCATTTTCCCTTACCCTTCCTTGACCAAATTCTTGAAAGAGTAGCAGGAAACCCCTACTACTGCTTTCTTGATGGATACTCAGGCTACTATCAAATTCCCATTGCACTTGAAGACCAAGAAAAGACCACATTCACGTGCCCCTTTGGCACTTTTGCATTTAGGAGAATGCCTTTTGGACTTTGTAATGCTCCAGCTACTTTTCAAAAATGCATGCTAAGCATTTTTAGTGATATGGTCGAGCATTGTTTAGAAGTTTTCATGGATGATCTAACTGTCTTTGGAAACTCTTTTGATAATTGTCTTGGAAACTTAGAAAAAGTCCTAAAAAGGTGTGTAGAAAAAGGTCTTATTTTGAATTGGGAAAAATGTCATTATATGGTCACTTCGGGAATTGTCTTAGGTCATGTGGTGTCTTCTAAAGGAATTGAAGTGGACAAAGCAAAAGTAGAATTAATTTCCCATTTGCTTCCACCAAAAACAGTTAAAGAGGTCCGTTCATTCTTAGGGCATGCTGGATGCTATAGGAGGTTCATAAGAAATTTCAGTGCTATATCTAAACCTCTTTGTAACCTCTTAATAAAAGACACTTCCTTTGAATGGACTCAAGAATGTCAAAATGCCTTTGATACATTAATTGGACTTTTAACAACTGCTCCAATTATACAATCTCCTGATTGGTCCTTGCCTTTTGAATTAATGTGTGATGCAAGCGACTATGTCGTTGGTGCTGTCTTAGGACAAAGAAAAGAAGGTAAGCCTTGTGTGATATACTATGCAAGTAGGACTTTAAATGATGCACAAATGAATTACACAAAAACTGAAAAAGAACTACTTGCAGTAGTATTTGCATTGGACAAATTTCGATCTTATTTAATTAGCTCTCCAACAATTGTTTACACTGACCATGCAGCTGTGAGATATTTAATGACTAAACAGGATACAAAACCTAGATTGATACGGTGGATCTTATTGCTTCAAGAATTCAACATCACAATAAAGGATAAGAAAGGAGCCCAAAATGTCATTGCAGATCATCTTTCAAGACTAATGACAGAGACATTAATTGAAACTTCACCTATCAATGATTCTTTTCCTGATGAATTTTTATTTTCCGTTGCTACTGTACCTTGGTTTGCTAACATTGTAAATTTTCTTGCGACAGAAAAAATGCCACCTCATTGGAATGCTCAAGACAAAAGGAAATTTTTAAACGAGATGAAAAATTTTTATTGGGATGACCCATATCTATTCAAATATTGTCCAGACCAAATAATGAGAAGATGCATACCCGACAGTGAGGTAAGTAGTGTCATTAACTTTTGTCATTCTGAAGCATGTGGAGGACAATTTTCATCTAGAAAAACAGCTGCTAAAATTTTGCAATGTGGATTTTATTGGCCCACCTTATTTAAAGACGCACATGCATTTTGCAAAACATGTGAAAATTGTCAAAAATTGGGATCCATTTCAAAAAGAAACATGATGCCTTTGAATCCCATTCTAATTGTTGAAATCTTTGATTGTTGGGGTATTGATTTTATGGGACCCTGTCCACCATCATTTGGTCTTGTGTTCATTCTTGTGGCAATAGACTATGTTTCAAAATGGGTCGAGGCAATTCCATGTCGAAACAATGATCACAAAACAATTGTCAAATTATTGAAAGAAAATATCTTGAGTAGATTTGGAATTCCTCAAGCCATTATTAGTGATGGGGGGGTACACATTTTTGTAACAAACCATTTGAAACTTTAATGAAGAAATATGGAATAACCCATAAAATTTCTACACCTTATCACCCACAAACAAGTGGACAAGTTGAATTAGCTAATAGGGAGATAAAACAGATCTTAGAAAAAACGGTTAACCCAAATCGTAAAGATTGGTCTTTAAGACTTAATGATGCACTTTGGGCTTACCGAACTGCTTTCAAAACATCATTGGGAATGTCTCCTTATAGATTAGTTTATGGAAAACCTTGTCACTTGCCAGTGGAAATTGAACATAAAGCTTATTGGGCCATTAAAACATTTAACACAAACTTGAATGATGCTTGCAAGTTACGAAAACTCCAACTGAGTGAACTTGAAGAAATCAGGAATGAGGCTTATGAAAATTCTAAAATCTACAAAGAAAAAATGAAGGTTTTTCATGACAAATCCATTGTTAGAAAATCTTTTGAACCTTCACAAAAAGTTCTTTTGTATGATTCAAGATTGCATTTGTTTCCTGGTAAACTTCGGTCTCGTTGGACTGGACCTTTCATTGTTAAAAATGTTTTCCCTCATGGAGCAGTTGAAATTGAGAACCCAAAGAATGGTAATGTGTTTAAAGTTAATGGACAACGGTTAAAACCATTCTTTGAAAATTTTGACCAAAACGAAGAGTCCATTGCTTTAATTGATCCTTTTTAAGGATTGATTTTTCCCGGTCAAGTGGCGGATACGGTACTCCGTGACTTTTAAAGTCGGTTTTTCAGTTCCCTCAAAACTGTTGCTCACCTTGCATTCATTTTCCTTTCTTTTCTCGCATGGACACCATTCTCTCAAATCTGCACAAACATTTTCCCTCTCTTCCTCCAAATGATTTGCTCAAAATTTACAAAGCTCGTGCAGAAAGACTAAGGATGTTGATGTGTAAGGGTATGCCTGTCGAAGTAAGATGGTTAATTGAAGCCAAGGTTCGATTTTCCTATGAATTTTTAGATAATCTTGTGTCTCACATGCCAGGTATGGGAAAAAGCTCTTATGCCAAAAAGCGAAGAGCGAAAAGGTTACAAGTTTGTCCCAGATGTGCAAGATGGACTTGTAACCAGCGTTGCCGCTCCTTGGGATATTTGTCTAACAATCGAGAGGATAAACTACAGTTCATCAAGAATGGACTGAGTAAGGAGTCTTTGGATGATATCCGAATGACTCTTGAGACGCATTCTTGTGGACTTGTGCAGCGTGAAACTTTTAATTTGTGGACACAATTTCGAGATGAGCAAGAACGCTATAGTCTTGGGAATCTGACTCAAAACGACCCTGTTTGCCAGTTTATAAGAAAACTGGATGGGAAGCATATCCCCAACTCATAGAAGGTGTTTAAGCCGTTTCTAGACGTAAAACCAGAGGAAGATGTGAGCCACAGTCACAACTACCTGTACATATGCATGCGTGCCATCATTTTTTAATTTTAATACCTCATAGCTGTCATTTTTGAATTTGTATCTTTTGTTTGACTTATGGTGTCTTAATTCATCATCTTTTGAATTTTTATGAATTATTGTCAACTTTTTCAACAAACAACCGATCTACCTAGATAGATATCATCATTAGCATACCTTTTTGCACTCCATAAATACCACATGTCTTGTTCTCTTCTTCACACATAGTTAGAGAGTTGCATAGACATGGAGGGAACTTCACAACGTCGAATCCAAAGGATATGTGTATTTTGCGGATCTCGACCGGGTAAAAGTGAGGAGTTTGTAGAAGTAGCAAACTATCTTGGTAGGCTACTGGCTGAAAGAAAGATTCATGTGGTTTATGGGGGAGGTAGCCTCGGGTTAATGGGTTGTGTGTCAACAGCTGCACATGTAGGAGGTAGTCAAGTTTTAGGAGTTATTCCTAAAGCTTTGGCCATAGAAAGCATCGTTGGAAAAACGGTTGGGACGGAGTTACAGGTCTCCTCTATGCATGAACGCATGGCACATATGCTCATCAATTCAGATGCCTTTATTGCTTTACCAGGTGGCTTTGGCACTCTTGAAGAAATTTTTCAAATTGCCTCTTGGGCCCAACTGAATCTCCATCAAAAACCCATAGGTTTGTTGAATGTTAAAAATTTCTTTGATCCTTTGATAAGTTTTGTTGATGCAGCTGTGGAACAAAATTTTATCCCTCATTCAGCGAGAAAGATCCTTGTTTCTGCCACTTCTGCTGGTGAGTTACTTGACAAATTACAAGAAGTTAAGTATGAACCTGACCCAGCTAGTACTCAAATTAATTGGGCAGGAGGGCAAAACAAAAAGTGCAAATTGGATCTGAATCTCCGTTTGTAATTTTTTTTCTTGTCCTTTATTTTATTTTATTTTTAGCATGTTATTTTATGAGTCTTTCAGGTCATCTCTCTTGAATAACAGAAGCTTCAGGTAATGTCTCCTATACTTTATCTCTCTACATTTAAACATTGAGGACAATGTTTCATTTGGTTGGGGGGGAAGGATAGTAGACATAAGTGTGTCTTGAATTTTTTTTTTTCTTGCAAAAAAAAAAAGCGAGTTAGTAATTAGATTCAGAGTGCGGTGTAAGGAGTTCAAATCCTCTTGAGACGCATTCTGGGTCAGGAATGGCAGAGTAGGGAGGGCCAGTTTGAACTCTTGAAACCCATTCTAACCAATTTGTCATTTTATTTTGATCTTGTGAACTCATTTTAGCTAATTTGATATTATTTAGTCTTGATTTTTGAATTTTATAACAAGGAGGTCTTATTCATTTCACTTTGAATTATTCAAATCTATGAACTCTCACAACCTTATCATTTAAAAATTGTGTGCTTATGTACTCATTAAGCAAGTATTCATGAACCTTTCTTCACACACATACACATACCTTGATGCATGATTGTGGGTGGCAAAATGAAATGTTGTAATATTGAGTTCTTTTTTTTTTTGTTTAGGATAACAACACAAAGGAAGGGGAAAGTTAAAAAAAAAAGTGAAAAAAAAGAAGAGAGCAATTGTGGATAAGTTTGGTCTCGTAGCCTCCTTAATTCGAGCAATTAAGCCCGAGGGATGCCTCAACACCTAATACCTTAAGACCAACTGGTTTGGGAGCTATTGGCCCAAAGCTCGCTACATGGATTAAGGAGAAAGCTTAATGGGATTGAATATTGCACTATCCACAAGTTTCTAAGCAAAAATAAAGCATCGGAACCCGAGTCGTTAAGCTCGAAGGGGTGTCTTAACACCTAATGCTCTAAGGCCAACTGGTCTGGGAGTGATTAGCCTAAGGCTCGCTACATGGGTTAAAGATGCATACCTTCAAAAAAAAAAAGAGAAAAAAATATATATATAAAATGAATAAATACCCCTTACCTAAGGTTGTTAGCCTTAACAAATATTAGAACCGATATGGCTTCTTTCTAATAAGCCCCATAGTCATATGTTGACTGAGCACAAAAAGAAGGTTTATAGATATCTTGACCGAAGGGTACATGAGTCATAAAAAAATAATAATAATAATAATAATTTGTTGAGAGTTTGTTTATTTGGATAAAATCAAAGAGAGTGCAATAATGACCACCTTGGATGTAAAATTCTATAAATCACTTCTAAATAATAACGCTTTAATTTCTAGGGACTAGCAATAAGCTAGTTGGGGAGTGTGATGAACACTTAAATATATTGTTTAATAAGAGCTTAGTTCATCATATTGCATTAACAGTGTCATTAAATTCCTCAGCTTAAGCATATTTGTAGTCTTTGCATCTTTGGAATTAATTTCCTCTTAATTTTGGTCTTGTTACAGGTTCGGTAAAATGGGCATACTTTGTTCGATGTTTGTGTACCACAAACTCCTCCAAAGTAAGGGACAAATTGTAGGCACTAGAATTTTGCTTACAATTGTTTAGGCCCAATGATGATAACCAGAGACATTAAATCAGAGGATTACACACAACTGCAAGAATGACACCAGAAAGGGTAGAGAAGCCAAGTAGGCTTAAGACCGGTTCAGTATCGATGTGGGAATAGTCAAGATCCTAGGAATTATGTTCGCCCGAAGCACATACTGATCGACCTTCGCGGTAAGGGGCTTCCTGCCCCTGGCCTAAAATAGCGTGAAAGGGAAGCAACGTAGGAATAGGGTTAGGCGCCTGTAGGCTGGGGCTAGCGCCTTTAATGTTAGAGGCGTGCGCCTCTAGTAAAAGGAGTGCGGCCTATAACATTACCGGCACGCACCCTTAGGGTTTCAGTTCACTAGGGTTTACAAACCCTAGTGTCACCTATAGCGTTACCAGTGCGCACCATCAAAAAGAAAGTGTTGCCTATAGGTTATAGGCACACGCTTGTAATCTATGGTCCCACATCAGGAGCTGAGCGCATTTTTGGCCCTTTGGGGGTTTATATAAAGGCAAAGGGCCCTAACTTTGAGGTAAGGTCAAGCATACCTAGGAAATACTTAAAGCATTCAATCTTCTGGTGATTCCTACAGTCAAGATTCTTCCTCTGATAGCGATTAGAGTGATAGCGATCAAAGTCAAGTAAGGTTATGAGGGCCTTTTCTAGTATTTAAATTTTATTTATTTTTAGTTAATTACTATGATTAGTTTAGGTATAATTAGGAGATAATTATACCATGTTTAGTTTTAGTTTTGTTATATTTAATTGCCATGTTTAGCTTAAGATTAGTTTAGTTAATTAGTAATTAATTGTCATGGTTAGTTTAGGATTAGTTTAATTAATTAGTATTTAATTGCCATGTTTAGTTTAAGATTAATTAGTAGTTACTTGTCATGCTTAGTTTAGGATTAGTTTAGTTAATTAATAGTCTAATTATGCATGGTTAGCAATTAATCCTGTAATCAGGTAGTCGATGATTATGCCATGATTAGATTCAATTAGCAATGAAGCATGTGATGATTAGTAGCCAATTATATGATCACCAATCATATGTGATTCAATTAATGATCAATGCCATGCCTAGGTTTCTATTTATTTAACTACGCTTACCAATATTTGTATATGTTGATGAAGGGATAATGTGAGACCCTTCCATTTTGTAAATAATTTACTTTTTTATCGCAATTATTATGAAATTGTTGCAATCCTCAATCCCATCCGCCATGTTTGACAGAAATGTAATCAATTCTTCTCTCTCTTTCTATATATGTATAAAACTATCAACACCTCAAATGTAATAAAAAGATAAAAGTGGTTGTGTGCATAATAAGATTTAGGATCCAAAGAGGGTAACATTGGTGATTTTAGAATTTAAAACTTAATAAACCCATAGTGGAGTTCAGATTAACTTCCGAGCGGGTGTAACTCGTATCGAACTTCCCGAACCCATCTCTGAAGGGTGACGGACGGTTAGGTCTGAAGCTAGGGATCAGCTGCCATCATCCAAACTTTCCAGTGGTTTTTTACCCGGATGGCGACTCCGATTCATTCTTCAAGCCTCATCTCTGTGACGATGGTTTTGTACGGGCCTCCAAGCACCCGAAAGAGACCTCACGCAGTGAAATGGGTGCAAGTGCGACCACTCACACCTCATATAATCTCGTCATCACCTTCCTATAAACCATCCTTGACCTTCCTCACCTCAACACACAGTGTCTGCACCTCAGCATGTAATTCTCCCATTTCTATTATTTATTGATCGAATTTCTCCAACAACAGAGTATGATTAGCAGCCATCTGTGTATGATTAACAGCAATCTATTTCAAAATGGCTTAGTGAACAGTATCAGATACTCTTATCTTGTACAACTACATGACAACGTGTTCATTAATTGGCAAAATGTCAAATTCTAAGTTGTAAGTACATGAATGATGAAGTAGATGATAACATACCTTAGTGGCGAGTCCTCCATTTGCCAGATCAGTAGGCCCTTGCTATGTTCTATAAGCAATATGTTTTGTGGCTGGCCCTTTTTCTTTGCTGTAAGCCCACTGACTCTTCTATTATAGGCAATGGCAGAAAGTTTTGTATTGCCTACTAAACAAACATCTGAACCACCTAGATGTCCTTTCTACCTCTACAGGCTCTAGGATCACACTACGTATGTTTTGGGTTCTACATCAGTAAACTTACACTATAACCTAATTCAAACATAGGCAAACAATTGTATAATAAGTAATGAAGCAGAAACAAGAAAGGAAGTTCAGATCGCTTCAAAGCATTATCACATCGCCAATGCCTATAGAAAAAGCATTTGAGGGCTTCCTCTCTATCTTATTGTGAACTGGTTCTACATCTCCGATTCGTTTCCTTCCGCAAAAATAATTTTGCATCTCTATTGGTTTCCTATTGCAGAAGTATTCTTGCATTTCTAATCGGTCTTTTTTTCCGAAAATATTTCAACATTCTTAGTAATTTTCAGAAAGTGAAAGCAACTTTCTCAAATTCAATTTGGAATGAAAACAGCTTGAGAAGCCAACAAGCCCGTAAAAGGCAATAATAACAATACCAATAATTGGGTTGTGCCGTTGGGGTAAGTAAATTAAAAATAGGCAGATCCAAATCTGTACGAGTTTTCCTTGAAAGGAAAGAAACATAGAAATCTACGAAGCCCCTGCGAGCAACAGCAGGCGTTATAAACATTCAACACATAATTTATCAAAGCAACAAATTGGGTCGTCTAGACATGAAGGTTTTAACAAGCCCAATCAAAGATTGCAATCAAAACCACAAGCGAAGATGGAATGATGCATAACCAAGAACTTTCTCTTGGGCGATTTCCTGGAGGTTCATGAGGCCCATCTTGCTACCCTATATGACCCACATGATTAGGGGGCCGATAATGATGCTCATTTTGGAACCAAGCCTAAGGGTTCGTAAAAGAAGCCCAAACTTCGTGCAACATGCAATATACAAAACAAAAATATTATATTAATGGTGCATATTAGATGCATGCAATACACTATTAAAAAAGCCTATTAGATGCAACATGCAATTGTCCAAAGTTAAAATAAATTAAATCAAGCTAACTAGTATTTCATGCAATGAGTTATCATGGTATTTAGAAGCACAAGCCCAAATATCGTCTTCGTGCAACATGCAATAGACAAAATTCAACAAAGTATTTGAATTCATGCCCAAATACTTTCTTCAAGCCAAGTGGATCCAAACCATCTATAGAGCTTTGAAATAGGTTATGGTTTGGTTGGCACCAATGACGGACCTAAGAATTTATGAGAGAGAGGGCACCTTAGATATTCTAACATTTATAAATTACTTGATAAAACTTAATGTAAGAGAATTTATTAAAAAAATAATAAAGGTATATAAAGATAAGAGGATATTAGAATTATAACGGTTCAAAATTATAATTTATAAAGAGTTTTAATCTTCTTTGAACTTGATGCCAACAAAACAAAGTATCTTTTAAAATTTCTCTTTGTAATTGTTCGAAGAAGATAATTTTATAATATATTATGTTTTGTTCAAAAAGACTATAAATAAATGAAATAAAATAAAAATATCTCACACATAATTTTTAATAATATTTAATTTTATTAAAAATTGTAAAAAAAGATTTAGTTATTATCATTCATCAAGATTTTCAATTTGTACTCTTCTAGTAACAATTAATTAATTTTTTAAGACTATAAAAGAAAAATATAAAGAGAAACAAATAATTTATATCAAACTAAATAAATAAGAATTAAAAAATATAAAATTCTTAAATAAATAAAATAGCAAAAAAATAATTAAATTATTATGTAAACTTATATTGTTGTCGGATGAAAGTCTTTTATATGTGAAAGAGTTAAGAAAATGAAAAGATAATGTAAAACTTGAAATTAATTAAGTTTTGAAGAAAAAAGTATAAAAGTTACTATATAAAATAAGGGGACCAGAAAAAATTTTTAAATTTCAGAAGAGACCCCGAGTCCCTATGTAGGTTCGTCATTGGTTGCCATATGCTGTGGAAGTAAGCCTCTTTAACTCAATATGTTCAACCAAAGCCCAATTGTAAGATACTTTGGTCATTAATAATAGTTGAGGCTAGATAAAGGCAATATGGTAAAAGAGAGTTGTTTAAATGAGGTTAAAATAATGATTAGATATTATTTACGATAAATATTCCTTATGTTATATAAATCACGTTTTATCTAAATCCTATTTAGAAACATATTATCTTAGTTTCCTATAATTATCTAGACCTTTTACATATATTTCCATAATATAGATCTTCATTTATTTAACAGTTTTTTATTTGAAAACAATTATAAAAGGATTGGAACACCAAGGTTTACAAGGAGTCCACCCAACATGGTCTTTTAGAATATACTCCAATTTTAGTCAAATACTGATTTTATCCTATTAAAACAACTATTCCCATTTTCCATTTATACTACCATGAAGAAGAGCTCATAGAGAACCCGTTTTGCAAAATTCAACCAAACCGAGTCCATGATATGTTTCCTTTCACCTTTTAATCCCAATCCGATTCTATACACAATATTAGAGTTCTAAGTATTTTTTTCATCTGAAATTCGACTTTATAGGCAACCATCACTTACTTCCTTCGTTTGTTCCTACTGCCAAGCTTTCTTTCAAAGACGTTCGACCCTTCTGAAAATTTTTAATCATATATCTATGCCGTGACACTTCTTGATCGATTTGAGATTTCGAGGTAAACCAGCTCTCCGAAATTAGAAGAGGCTCACTTTTTTACATCAAAGGCACAAAAACATTTCCTTCCATCTAAATAGCAAGTCAACGAAGATGGGTTATTTTGTAATTTTCATGTAACTCATTTAGGATCTGTTTGTCTTTTCCTACTGTTCAAAAACAGGTCTCAACAATGATCAACACTGTGGGCGGAAAGGAAAGGGTAAATAAAGAAGAAAGAGAGTGAGGAGGAGGACAAGGAAGGCGGAGAGAGGAAATTACATTTTTTTGAAGAATTTTATTAAGCATAAAAAGTCGTTTGATTACGAGACAGCCATTTTAACCCAAGTAATTTAACACTAGTATTATACAAGGCTAATTCCTAAAGGTGGAGGACGTCTATATAATTAGGCCTTGCCTCGTGTCTACCATAAAATTTCCACTTAGAATAATATTACTTATTAAAATGGAGCGTTAGATGTGGATAATTTAGGGGATGCATTATATGAAATCCACTTGCATGAGGCCACGTGGATGACAAGCTGTGTAGACGAACACAGCAGATCCTAGTTTCATAGAGAAAAAGCAAGCAAAGCCAGTCAAGGCTTGATTTCGAAGTCGAAACAAAGACTCAGTTTCTCCTTTCCTTTGTACTTGGTCTTCTCGCTCTTCGTCTTCTCCTCTCTTATCGACTTCATCTCTTCCTTTCCCTCGTATCTTATCGTATCGGTCGCAGTCAAGATCTCCAGTTCAACCGCTATTCATCGAGGTGCGTTTTCTTCAATTTCGTTGCTTTTACGTTTCGGCCTCGAAATTTTTTATTCCTTTACCTTTTAGCGCTTTAAACGACCTGTCGGTTCCCTATTCCGTCAAGTTCGTCAGAATTTGGTCTAGATTGTTTTAGGTAAAGGTTAAGTGGGCTAATTTTGAAATTTTTGGATTTTAGGGATTTTGTGGTTTTAGGGTTTTTTTGTGTTTTTATTTTGGACTCTTTCTTCTGGTTTTGAATTTAATGAATTTAGGGTTTTTGAGGGTTTACTTGTGGTTTTAGATTCTTTGCGTTTGGAAAATTTTTCGAATTTTTTTTAGAGTTAATTTGTAGTTTAAGGGCGAATTATTATTATTATGATGATGATGATGATTATTATTATTATTATTATTTTGTATCTAAAGCAATTTGATCGTGTAATGCATTCATTGGATATTATTGTTACCTTTTGTTTCAACATTCTCAATCTGTCTGGTCTTTACATTTGAAGGTTAAAGCTTGTGTTTGGGCTCCGAAACATTGTAACTTTTGTTTTGTTATTTCTAATTAATTAATTGGATCTGTCTTGTGTTTGGTCTACTACGTTGGCTAGGGGTGCACACGAATGGGGTCGGGTCGGGTTGGGTTTAACCTAACCCGACTCAACCCAGTGCATCATCGGGTTGGAGATATTCAACCCGCGATCGGGTTTTTTAAGTACATAACCCGATGTGCAACCCGTACATTGGGTCGGATCGGCTTACTCGGGTCATTCGGGTTGGGAAAATCTTTACTTGCAGCTAATTATAATGCATAAGAAACTTGGTACGTGGAACATTAAACGGAAACTTGCAGCTAATTATAATGACTGGATTTTTCGTCCTCAATCAAAAGAAGTGCTATAAAATTAGTCCTCAATTCCCAGGATAATTATAAGACTAAAAGAACAAAAAATTTAAAAACAAAAAGTATAAATCTATGAAAAATAAAAAAATAACATCAAAGAAGAAGAAAGACTAAGCCACAACTAGTACTTATTTTGTTATCCTAATTTCGTTTTAATTTATCTATAGTTGTGTAAAAGAAAATTGTAGATATTACAGATAAAGAAGAGTTAGCCACTTCCTAAATTACCATCAAGTGTCTGAGCATCAACAACAATGAACTCAACTTGTCCGACTGTAAATCGGTAGTTTCTCTTCCCGAATGCTTTTTCATAGCGTCTAATAACCTGTAAGCATGAAAAACTATAACTAGACAAAAATAAAGAAATTATGGTTGGGAAATTTTCTGCATATATAGTCAACAAAATTGCAATCAACTCATCCACGTCTTAAACTAGAGACTTCCAACAAATTTCGGCAAATGAATTGTATATATAAAACCTGGGATTCAAAAATTCCAAATAAAAATTTCCCAAAACTCTTCCCAATAAAAAAAAAAAAAAGAAATCCTAAAGTTTTGTCTTTGTGGATATCTCTTTTCATCTTTACCCCATTTCATCACCTCTAAAGTCAGCATCTATCATGCACACGTGCACAGACATGAAGAATTAAAATATATTTGCATTAAGAATTAAAGTCAGCAATGACTTCACTTTTTCAATAGATTGGTTTCACCAAGGCTTCACAAATTTGAACTTATTCACAAAAACCGGTCCTTCATAAATCATCTACGGGAAGCACGGAGGATCGAAGAAGAAGAAGTTAAGAACCTGTACAGATGCGAAGAAGAATAACAAGTCCAACTGTCCAGGCACTTCGCTGTTCTCCCTGCCTCTGCACACGTCACGGAGGATGAAGAGCCGACGAAGGAGGAGGTGGAGGATGATGAGGGGAGTCACGGAGGATGAAGAGTCGACGACGAAGGAGGTGGAGGATGATGAGGGGAGTCACGGAGGATGAAGAGCCGATGATGGAGGAGGTGGAGGATGATGAGGGGAGTCACGGAGGATGAGAACCCGACGAAGGTGGAGCCGTGTTGCGGAGGAGGAGGGCTTTGTTGTCGGTTGAATTTTGATTAGGGATTGAAAATGATTTTAGGGTTGGATGTTAAAGATGTATTTATATTTGTATTCTGGTGTTGCAAGGTCTATGGTAAGAAGTGTTAAGAACAAGTCACACTGCGGCACGTGTCCAAAAAATTTTTTAATAAAAAATTTCAGTCGGGTCGGGTTACTTCGGGTTGCCACATTCAAACCCGATTCAACCCGATTTTCAATAAACCCGACAAATTTAACCCAATGTCGGGTCCTTTTCATTATTGATCCGATAAAAACCTGATAAATCCGACCCAATCTGATCGGGTTGGATTAATTTGCATACCCCTAACGTTGGCATAGGTTCGAGATCGTATTATGCCATTATTGTATGTTCTGAGGGAAAGGACTTCCTTGAGTAATGGGATATAACTGAAATGGTGTTTATGTATATTTTTATTTGGTATCTGAAAGTCTAATGTTTATGTATATGTTTATTTGGTATCTGAAAGTCTAAGGGAAGTAACAAAATGGAAAATCAATTTAAAGCTTTATGTGTAATTACCTATCAATAATGAAGTAACTCTGGTTTTTCAGGTGAATTGTGTGGCTTGAGCTTGGAAATCTGATGTTGAAGAAATAAGTAGACTTGAAGGTTTTCTTTGTGTGCTAGAAAATGATGGATGGTGGTTCAAAATTCCCTGGAATAATAGGGATAAACAACCATGTTAACAACTATGATGATTTGTCCCAAGGATTTTACCATAAACTCGGTGAGGGAACTAACATGTCAATCGACAGTTTTAGTAGCTTGCAGACAAGCAACGGTGGAGGGTCTGTTGCAATGTCTATAGATAACAGCAGTGTTGGATCAAATGATTCTCATACTCGTATTTTAAACCACCAAGGATTGCGGCGACGCATGAATGACAACCACACCTTTGGACATAGTGTTAATCGTCGAGGAAGAGTCACACATGCTTTGAGTGATGATGCTCTGGCTCAAGCTCTTATGGATAGCAACTCTCCAACGGAGGGGCTTGAGAATTTTGATGAGTGGACAATTGATTTAAGGAAGCTTAATATGGGGGCACCTTTTGCACAAGGTGCTTTTGGGAAACTCTATAGAGGTACCTATAATGGTGAGGAGGTTGCAATTAAGATCCTGGAGAGGCCGGAAAATAATCCAGAGAAAGCACAGCTGATAGAACAACAATTTCAACAAGAAGTTATAATGTTGGCCACTCTAAAACATCCAAATATAGTACGGTTTATCGGTGCATGCCGTAAGCCTATGGTGTGGTGCATTGTCACTGAGTATGCAAAGGGAGGTTCAGTGCGGCAGTTTTTGGCAAAACGGCACAATCGGTCTGTGCCACTAAAGTTGGCTGTGAAGCAAGCCCTAGATGTAGCAAGAGGAATGGCATATGTTCATGAGCTCGGGTTGATTCACAGGGATTTGAAGTCTGATAACCTGTTGATTTTTTCTGACAAATCAATTAAAATTGCTGATTTTGGAGTTGCTCGGATCGAGGTGCAGACTGAGGGGATGACACCGGAAACTGGCACATACCGTTGGATGGCCCCGTAAGAATCATTTGACTCATAAGCTGTCGTGTTTTCTTTCTTTCTTTTTTATTTCCTCCTATTTTCTAGTCTCATTTTGACTTTGATGGATGATTTGGTAATATTATTTTTGGTTCTTATTTGATAATTTTCCCCTGGAGTTATTCTTAGAATTGAATCTTGTTTTTTGCTTGTCTTCTGTGAGATAATTCTGGTTTCTAGTTGTCTAGTGAGATTTCGAAATCTCATTTTCTTAAATTTTGGATTGGAAACTCTTTCGGCGAATTCTTCTTGGTACTGCTTTTAAATAAGTTACTTAAAAGAAAAAAGAGGTTTTAGTGTGACTTATAATCTCATGGTTTAAGGAAACTTATGTAATTTGTTGATGTTTGTAAAGCTTGAGTTAAT
Source organism: Boswellia sacra (assembly GCA_013180625.2). Lineage (NCBI taxonomy): Eukaryota > Viridiplantae > Streptophyta > Magnoliopsida > Sapindales > Burseraceae > Boswellia > Boswellia sacra. Next base: position 26,333 of record SNVD02012317.1, on the reverse strand, counting down.
TAACATGTACGTTCTCCAGGATTTCAGGCCATTGACTTCACTTGTTGATTTCTGGTACTGTTTCTGTGCTGTCAGGGCAATTTTAAACGAAATTTGCCCTCTGTGCTATTTCAGGCCATTGACCACACTTAATTGTTGATTTCTGGTACTGTTTCTGTGCCGTGACAGGGCAATTTTAAACGAAATTTTCCCTCTGTGCTCTAGATAGGAGCAGTCTAATTAGGAGGGGCATAGGAACTCCTTGTGCTTTATATTTTAGATCGCTTGTGCTTGGAGATGTATTTATTTGCCAAGTTTAAGACACAGAAAAATTTTCATTTATATGCTTATTTCATATTCTTGATTATATGACTTCTATTATTTGTACATTTGTGTATGGTTTGTATACTGTTGTTAGCCTGTATAACAAAATTAGATTCATTACTTTTAACCATGTTTCTTGTTTGTGTGGCTGTAGTTTCCCTAGTTTCCCTATCATGTCCAACCCTTGATGTTTCCTTCATTGCCTTGATGGGGGTGCTATAACTTGGGTTAACTGGGCCTTCGCAGTTCAATATAGTTCACTACATATGATTGAGGAACTAGTTTTTTATTTTATTTTTTAATACCTTGTTTCACTTTTGTTTTTTGGATGGTTGTGCAAGGGAAATGACTGATCCAACTTATTTGGTTTTTTTCAGTCTCAGTTTAGATAGCTTAGTTAGAGTTTTGGTTTGGATATAGTAAAAGCCCAAGTATATTATGTCCGGTTCTGGTTTTATGTCTAAACTGCAAAATCTGAAAGATAACTGATAAACGTTACGGGCAATATAGTATGATAATGTATGCATAATGACGTTATGGTATTTTATAATGCTTATATCACTACATAATAAATTCCTATGAAATGTTTAAATTAATTATCTTTCGTTACTGGCACAAATAATGTGACTGTTGGTGCTGTTGGGTTTTGTTTGTTAACTAATCTCATTATGTTCAATTATTATTTCAAAAGCTTAAACAAACCAACCCTTGCCTTGTCCATTTTTAATCTTGAATGAGTTTGTATATTGGTATTTTCCCACATCAAGGCTGGTTTAAATTGAGACTGTACATGATAAATTGGTTGATCCATGATGATTCATCCGAGATCTTGTCTTTCTTGCAGTATTGTTGCTTTTTGACTTCTCTTCTTCTACCTTACTGCTCATAATAGAATTTTTATTGTCATCATTGCATGTCTTATATATTCCCCAAAGGTATTCTGTATCTTATCTTTTGGGGATAAAGAACATACGTTAAAACTCAAGTCAAAGTTCAAATGCTAAGAAGTAGAAAATAATAATGACATAAAAATAATTGTTATGGATAGTAATTTTAAAAGAAAAGAAAACATTGAATTACATCTAAAATATCACAAATAAATTTAGGTATCTCTTTTATGAATCTACTCAATGGGGTTTGAGTACAATTAGTAACTGAATTTTAAGTAATTTTAAAAGTTTATAAATATTGCAAAGTCTCTTCTCATTTATTAATTGCATTCATTTGAGCTACTAGAGATGCTAATAAAACTAACTCTCGTAAACTTGGTGTGGATTAGAGAGCATGTTGCGGAGAATTGCTAAAATTGGAAATGCATGATTTTTTCTTGTTTTGCAAAATGGATCTCACATGGTTGAGCACTTATGTCAGAATGTCAAAATTCCAACTTGACTTGAGCATGGGCGTGCTCTTAGTTCATAGTCGTCAAATGGAATGGGTACTTTAAAAGTGCTTGGTCCTTGGATTGACTACGTTACTAGGTGATGAAGTATGGTTGGCTCAGTCCTTGGATTGACCATGTTACCGTGTGCTGAAGTATCGTTGGTTAATGAAGAGGAAATTTTAACGCTGTAAAATGTTAGATTTTGTAAATGCTTGGGTCTCTCAATAAAATTAACTCAATTGTTAATTTCTCTAGTAGTGTCTATGTGCAAATTCTTATTTTGTTTAAGAAGGGATAATAGGGAAGCAAAACCAAACTAAGCAATAATTATATTTTGTATGTCAGAGAACCATATTTTCACATGCTTTTGAGAGGTATATCTTAATCAAATTCTGCTTTACTTATGATTTTTTTTTGTTCATAAGATGCAAGAATAGTGTGTCGAAGATTGTGGTGGATATGTATTATGTTTTCCTTATTTTTTTATGCATTACTCTCTTATAACGCTGTTGGCGTATTTCTTTGGTTTAGGAAGGTAAAATAATGTTGACGAACATGCCCCTATATAAGTGAAGAGCTGCCTATTTAGGTAAGTAATTTTCTTGTGGAAAAATTCTTAGTTTGGTTGGGGTGCTCATCACGTGTACCTTTTACCTCAATTGAGGGTCTCCTTCCCCGGATTCCAAAGTTTAGATTCTCATTGTAGTTGCCTCGCCTTGGGCTTTTGAGCTGTCTCTCCAATGCTTCCTCCTGAATACTTAGTTAATTGTCGGGTCTGCCTTTAACTATCCTTGGCATGTCAGTTATATATTTTTCAAAAGTAAATATTTTCCTTTTAAGAAAATAATATAAATCCCGTAACCGCAATTTACGATTATAGATTGGTTAGATCTGTGTTAGTGAACTCTATTTTATTCTTTTACTTAGGCTTAGTGGTGTAAAAAAGAAAAAAAAAAAAGAAAAAAAAAACCGTTGTTCCTGTCAGTGAGATCAAGGGTTAAATGTCCTTGGGGCCACCTACTCGGGATATAGATGTATATGTCCCACATATTTAACAGCTATTAAGTTTGTAGGTTACATTGGTGTGGAATGTAGTGCCCGGTTTAGAACTCTGAATGAGGGGAAAGTCAAGGGTTTATAGGTATTCCCAATAAAAGCAAAAAGAAACGAAGAAAAAATTCTTAGATTATACAGACAGCCTCCTGACATTTTGCATAATTCTTTTTGCTTTGAAACAAAGAGATTATATTAGAACAGTATATCAAGTAGGACAAAGTTGTCCACAAACATAGAGGACAAGATGTTGTAGAAACCCAATGGGATTCTGTAAACGATGTAAAAAATTTTAACATTTAACATATTTCTTACAGGTATTTGGAAATATAGGAAACATTTGTAAAATGTTAAAGAGTCTTTTTCGGATTTCAGATATTAAAGGGTGTCGAAAATTTTTTTGGGTATACAAAGCTATTGGTAGTTGACATGAATGAGGCTCTGCTTGCATGGTAAATTATGAATGCACCTTGCCTACTTTGTAGATGAAAAAGCATACTAAAAAACCAAAAAAAAAAAAAAAAAAGCTAGATGATCGAGTCAACTCAACTCGGTTACCAGGTGATTGTTTCTATGTTTCAACTACCTTCTCTTTTAAAAATTTTAGCCTCATCGCGTTAGATTTGTAAGTTTGATGGCTGGTATCTCACGATATGGTATTATCTATACCGTATACCAGGGGTTCGTTTGTCAAGTTTTTTACAAAATACTCTTCGGTGGCGTTATATTTGTTGATACTGAACATTTAATGCTACCGACATGAGCTTATGTTTAAGGGAATTTTCCTTTAGTTAACTTTAAATTTTCAATTGGAGAAATAAACTCATCTATAGTTTGGTATTGTGAATGTAGAAATAAGCTCATATATAGTTCTGTTCCCCAATAAATCCTTGGCAGTCACTAAAAACTTGATTAATCCATGAGTTTACAGTTATGTTGATCACATTAACGTACCTGCTTCTAACGGCCAAAAAGGTCTAGAATTGTCTGTAACTTGCCAAGCTTAATCAGTAATTATCTTGGATGTCTTCTGAGATTAATCCATGAGTTTACAGTTATGTTGATCACATTAAAGTACCTGCTTCTAACGGCCAAAAGGGTCTAGAATTGTCTGTAACTTGCCAAGCTTAATCAGTAATTATCTTGGATGTCTTCTGATTTGGGAGATCTGTTTGCATTAGAGTAAATAGTTTCAGTTTAAAAACTTAATGTTGAATAAGAAACGATCAGTAGATATTGCCTGCTCATATTTGCTGATCTATTATTAAGGTTTGTTAGTGGGCCAATATACACTACATGCCTTTGGAATTTTAAAAATTTAGTATATTTATTTGATTTGTCATGATGGCATGCAATTATGGTGGTGATTTGATTGGTAGTGCTAAGATTTATCTGCATTTGACAACTAAAACCTTTTCTGTGAAATCAATGCCAATCAACTAAAAGGCAATTATTTTTGAAGTAGTTTTATAAATTAGTTCCTAATCAATTTGTAGGATTTATGGATAGTTTGTTGGAGCTTTAATTTTCCAGTTTGTGGAAATGGCTGTTTTTTTATATGTTAATGTTAGATGTTGTAGGCTTAAATTTCCTTGTAATGCAGAATGAAATGCTAAACAGTTTTCTCCAAATATTTTAAGGAAACCTGGCATGTGCTTTGCAAGAGAAACTGGCTTTTATTGCCATGTAAAGTTGTGTCATGGTATCTTTTGGTGATTGATAAGCTGTGTATAGTGATAATTGCTTTAAATAGTTGCATAAATGCCACTCATTGCATGGTCGAGTGAAAACAGAATGACTGCTCTTTTTCTGTGGTTTCCACATATTGCAAGTATTGTTGCCTTTTTCGTAAGGCTTCTCATTTGGTTTTATACCATTTGTTTGTCGTGAGTTTGATTGCTGCAATATTGAATGTAACAAGTTTATCGTAAGCATGGGGTAGATGGTGAAGTTTTGGGTTTGATCTCATATTAATTGCCAGAGGGTAGACTCATTCGTTTAAGTTAGCAGAATATTACCATCATGATATTTTGTAATTTGATGTTTAATATGTCTATGACATCCTTATATATTGTGCTCCTGTGTTGTTCTCATATTTGCTTGACAATTTCTTGACTGAAACAAGTTACTTGCTTTTGATGTTGTTACTATAATAACTGTATAATGTGCCAATTTTCTCTGACTTCAATTTTCAATGCTGTCTACTTGAGTGAGATTAGTCTTCTGTCTCTGCAGGGAAATGATCCAGCACAGGCCTTACACTCAGAAAGTAGATGTGTATAGCTTTGGGATTGTACTTTGGGAACTTGTCACTGGGTTGCTACCCTTTCAAAACATGACAGCAGTGCAGGCAGCATTTGCAGTTGTCAACAAGGGTGCCCGTCCAATCATTCCCAATGACTGTTTACCAGTTCTTGGAGAGATTATGACCCGTTGCTGGGATGCTAACCCTGATGTCCGGCCCGCATTCGCTGAAGTTGTTAGAATGCTTGAGAATGCTGAGACTGAGATTATGACAACAGTCCGCAAGGCTCGATTCCGGTGTTGTATCACACAACCAATGACAGCAGACTGATCTTGTGGAAAAATGTAAATGAAAAAAAGTGATAAGAACAGAACAGAGGGAGATAAGTGAAAGAAAAAAGTGCAAGAGGCAGGAAAAAATGATAATATCTTAGCCTTTGTGTATTTATGAGGTTTAATTTTCTTTCTTAAGATAGAAAATTGGACAAGTAAGTTATTATGATAAGAGGTGTCACACGGTTTCACAGCTCTCATCAGGGGTTGTTTTCATTTAATGGGATTTCTGTTGCAGAAAAGTAGTTTGTTCATGAGAATATTTGATAATGTGTATGTATGCCTGTCTGTCCTTACTAAGTTCTTCACTTTCACTTTTATCTTTGCATGATTTTTGAGCTACTCGGTTTAGATTGTTTATTTTCTTTAGAATAACAGCTTGCTTTGCTCTACTGTCGTTTTGCCATGAATCATAATTTATTTCTGGTACTTTGGAAACTTGAGTATCAAAATTCACTGGTGACATCAGAGATCAAAAATCCAGATGAATTTAAATGATGTATTTTGCGTTGCGAGGTTGTTTGGATTTTTGATTTTTTAAATTTAATGTAATTAATGACATTAGACAAGTAATTTCAAAATTATGGGAGTTATGAAGGGAGGGATCTCGTCTTAATTCTTGTTATTAAGAAAAACTACATTCACAGGTATTCCTTGTTTGACAAGTTTTGCATTTTGAATCTTTGTTTGATGTAGATTGAACATGAGAAGTGTAATGCATTGGTTTCAGAAGCAAGTATGAAGTTTTATGGATGGCGGAGTATTTATAGCAAAGTCAGATTCATATAGGAAACGTAAACTTTTAATAAGATAATTTATTTAGCCTTTGGATTTGTAATATAACGAATAGGAGAAATAAAAAAAATTAATATAACCCCAATTTTCGTAAATTGGCAGAAATAACCTCAATGTTAGTGTCCCTCTGTTAACGTTGTTGTGTTGAAGTGCAACTATACTTTTGCCCTTTTAAACAACTGAGCACCTTTATACTATTAATGAAAAAATCCTATAAAAATTTACCATTTTCCCACATTTCTCAGATTCACACTTGATAGATCTGGTTATCAGGCAAGTATATTTTTTCCATTCAGGCGAGCAACTGTGTCAACTTTCTCATTGAGGGGCTTCCTCCAGGGCTTTTACTGGGTACGGAAAATATCAGTTTTCCCCTCAAAATTTCCACTACAGGACCTGCGCATTCCGCTACAGTGCTTGGTCAGCCCTTAAAATGGTACGTTGTGTTTTTGTATTTTATTTAGTTCCTGTCTGTTTTTTCAGAAAATGGAAGGGAATAAAGCGAATGAAATTATTATTGTTATTATTCTTTGTTGTTTCGTACTTAGTTGAGCTCACCAGTTACGGTTCCATGCAGCCAGCCGAGTTTTTGGGAAAGGTTCTTTTTCATACAAAAGGTTTAAATTATAACACTTATAACCTTACTTTAAAGCAAATTCCTCTCCCATAGCCCACCCAAGCTTTAGAAAAATAAACGATTTATATGGAAAAGATTTATTATACATCTTATCCCACATATAAATGAAAATTTACTTTCATATGATCTTTATTATAGTTTTGCTATTTTATTATAAAATGTAATCACCTAAATCTCAATTTTACTAGATTTAAACTTTCTATTATCCTTATGTCTTTCCCTTTAAATTTTTAATTTAATATTTGAATAAAAATAAATAAATATACTTTTTTCACCTTGCACATTTCATGTATGTATACTTTTTTGCATGAAATTTTTGTTTAGAGACTAAATATTTCACCTGAGGAAAATTTTTTTTATTACGCCATTGCAGTTTACAATAAACTTAGTTTAGAGAGGAGGGTCTCTAAATTTTGCTTTTTCGAAACTTTTAATTTTGGGTTTGTAGCAGAATTTTGGTAATTTTTACAATTTGCATTGTTTGATTATGTTTGCTTGACAATGTTAGTGACAAAATTTCGGTGCTTTTGTTTTTGTGATATCGTGTTTCTATTTTTAATTTTTTTCTGATGACTAAAATATGGAGAAATTATTGCTAATTGTCTGTACTAGAAGTTGCTAGTGTCATTTGATGAATTACATTTATTTTTGTCATATATTCATTAGGTATCCCTTATTTTTTCTAATTTTTTGCTGTTGGGATATGATTTGAATAATATATAAATGCTTTTTACTGTGAACGGTTCTTGTGGTTTCTAACTGAAACTAATTCAATTTACAGTCGTCGAACATATGAATTAACGAAGTTTGTATGGGTGATATGGACAAAGGACTGGAAGATGAAGTGGCTTCAGTCGGTGAAGCCGAGGGTGCTCACCTCCAGAATAAAGAGAACGAGTATTCATTGAAAACTGAAAGCTGCAACATGTTTGAATCCAGAGAAAGGGCCATACCTGAAGGCAATTCTCCTAGTAGTTCATTTCAAATACTTGCTGAGATGTTAGAAGGCGCAAGAACGTAAATAGTATTGCAAGTCCTATGGCTGCATCAGAACACCCTGTGGTAGCCCCAACAATGCGGATGATACGGGTGTCATGGTTGACGAGCTAACTGTGCAGAAATACAACAGTTGAAACTTTCCTATTTTTGGTACATCGAACAGTAAAGAAAGGATGCACACCAGGCATAATAGGCGGCAGCATCTTTATCAGTTGGCGAGTGGATCCGGAAGTGGGAGTTCACTTGGTGATGGGGAAAATGGTCAGACTATGTCAAGTGGATGGGAGGATGTAGAAGACACATCTGTTCATTAGGTTTTGGCTCAAAAACCACTGAATGATGAACACAATGCAGTCATGGAACAGTTGTCAAATGCTGTTAGTAATGCATAATCTTTTGGAAGTATTCGGACAAAGATTTTATCAAAGTCGGGGTTTTCTGGGTTTTTGGTGAAGACGACGTTGACGGGCAAGGGAATAGTATGTCGAGGTCCACCTCGTGATGTATTTAAGGAGCCTAAAGATCTGAACAATGTGAAGGCAGGTTTTGCTACTAAAATGGATTCCAATGCTTTACCCCTAGCTGCTGGAGCTGTTTAAGTGGCTTCTGCTGTTTCACCGACAGCTGTTGTTGATGCTACGGTGAAATTCTAATGCTTCACAGGACTTAGTTGCCAAGGTTGGTGTGCCTTCTTCCTGCAAGATTGGTGGGTGTGGGCCCGTTAGTTCTGATTATTAAAGGGTATTGGTGGGTTTAGATTCAATGAATTCAATTAATAACCAATCTAATATGATGTTAGTCGGATTAAAGATTATTCAATCCAATCCAATCTAATTAAAGAGTGAAATCCAATTTAATCTGATTTATCAAAACCATCATCCGATTCGTTTCAATCAGACTTAAAAAATTATATGATTTGATTTGATCCAAACTTGAACAAATTTTTATAAGAAAAAGTATAATATGGTTCATTAAAAAAACATAATTTAAAGTGATATAATATAAAATATAATGATGATATACTAATGTAAATTTAAATAGGAGTAGTAGCTCATAATATAAGAAATAAAAACTCATTTCTAAATTAACTAAAGTGCCCAAATGAAAAATAACAAGAAACATTTAAATTATCCAATCACAATTAATTGCAATTTTAAATAAGTTCATAGGACTTTAATGAGCCATGCGTAACATGAAACAATTTGTTTCTTAAATTAACATCAACGCGTCGCTCATGCATACTATAGAAATATTGTATTTTTCAATTACTTAATTTAGGGCTAAACATATTTGATTATATTAAAATTATTAAAAATTATAATGGGTTAGGCTCACTTTTATTTTTTAGATATTACAATTTACTCTTACTACGTTTTATTGGATTGAATCAGTTTATGACAAATTTTTATAATAAAATCTATCATCCGATTCATTTAATTCAGTTTTTAGAAACCCTAATTTAATCTGATCTGTTTATTAACCAAATCCAGTTAAAATTAGATTGGTTTGGATTGAATAGGTCTATTTAGGTGGATTGGTTGGAATTTAAATGCCCCTATCGGTTATGGAGTGAGTTTGAGGAAATGGTTGAAAGCTAGGGGTCATAAAGTGAAAAAAAAAAAGAGAGTTTGTACATATTTAAACGTCATTGACGCACACCTTCCACATATCAATGCCCCAACCCCTCCTCCTAATTAGGGGTGGCAATTCGTGTTCGTGGGTCATGTTCGTGTCGTGTCGAGCTGTGACACGATAAAAATTGACCCAACAGGAACACGACCCCTTTATTGTTCGTGTTACTATGACACGACACGAACACGACACGATTATTAAATGGGTAACATGACACGACATGCTAACACGAATAATAAACGGGTCGTAATCTTGTTAGACACGAACTCGACCCGTTTAACACGATTAAGACACGTTTACATTATTGACACGATCTGATTGACATGATTACGACCCGTTAACACGATTATGACACGCTATAGAATTAGATTTCCAACTTTTGTTAAATGACAAAAATATCCTAAGGTTTAAAATTTATTAGGTTTTTAAAATTCTATTTTTATTTTAAAATTTGGATACATATAGGGAGTAAAATGTCTAAAAAGTTTGGTATTTTTAAATTTAATATGTAATCGTGTCAATATTCATGTTAATCGTGTTATCGTGTCAATCGTGTAAATATGTATTCGTGTTATTCGTGTTACTCATGTCATAATCGTGTTCGTGTCAATATTCGTGTTAATCATGTTATCGTGTCAATCGTGTATAATATGTATTCGTGTTATTCGTGTTACTCGTGTCATAATCGTATTCGTGTCATAATAGTGCCGTGTCATAATCATGTTCGCGTGTTGAAGACTCTCAACTCGAACACGACATGATTAATAAACAGGTTGACATCTTCGACACAAACACGAATATGCCAAAACCCAAACCTGTTTAAATGATGCGTTCGAAACTAGCAAGTATACTAGTCGCACAAGTAATAAAGTGATAAGTAAGATATCATTCCCACGAGGATTGATTCTAATTGAATTTGTTATTTTACAACCACAACAGAACAAATGGGGGGTTTTGTTGATTGATTAACTAAGTGAAATAATAATGCAAATGAAGAATAACAAAACAGAAAGTTAATTTGAATGAAAAATCAATGAGAGAAAGATGGTTAAAGGATCCTTCTCTACCACAAGATATGGATTTGTGAATTAATCGTAAGAATTGTCATCCAATTACACCATTGAAATTATCAACCGTAGATAACAACAAGCTCTGTTATCCCAATCTTTCCTTACTTTGTTGTTAAATAAAACAAGGCTCTTTATTTAATCTCTATCCATTAAACAACCTAGAACAAGCTCTCTAAATTTAATTCAATGGATGCATTACGATAAGAAAGATAGGTTGATCTAAGCAATAAACACACAAGCTCGGATTATTTAACTTAGGTTGTATTCTCCAATTGCAATCTCTGATCACAATTTTGCTACTAAGGATTAGAAATTCAAGACAATTACGGATCAAGATTTCTAGTCTAGCAATAGACAACAACCAGATTATATTCAGTTGGCCATTCGAAATACAATCCAGCAAGCAATCATAAGCATTAGATATAGGAAAATACAAGCAACTTCAATTAGAGAATTGGATAACAACTTCTTGCACAATCAACTTACAAAAACCATATCAGGGGCTTTGAAATCACCCTCAACCAATTCAGATTCAGTTACACATGTTTAAGAACAACATAAATACAATACAGAGAAATTCCAGAATTGAAAAGGAAAAGAAAAACTTAGCAAATCCTTTGAAAATCTCCTTTGTAGATGAATCTCCTTACGATTGTAGTTCTTCCTCTTTCCAAGCCTTCTTTCTCCTTCAAGAACTCCAAGGGATGAGAGAAATCCAAAGATGCAGCCTCCTCCACGTTCTCCCCTCTTCAAGTTATCAAAATAAAACCCTAAAATGTGTTTAAATACTCTGATACAGTAACCTGCTACAGTGTCCCGTATTATACATGCTACAGTGATTTGTGGAATTACATTTCTATACTTCTCACACTGTTTTGATTACAACTTTTGGTACACTGAATGGATTTATAAACCGTAAATTTCTCCAGAAAATAGACTTCGAGAGCTTTCCAACGGTATATAATATGTCATCGGGTTCATTGTATATCAATACAATTAAATCCGAGAAGATCACTGACTAGCAGAGGTGAAAATGAAGGGTTTTACTCCATTTTTGTGCAAGTTGCTCCAAAACTCCTACAAACATCAAAACCACACAAAAACATAAAAATACCAAGGAATATAGCAAAGAAACATGGACGAATTGATATGAAAATGATAGATAAATAGACACTTATCAAATTCCCCCACACTTAGACTTTGCTAGTCCTCGAGCAACTACGACAATATGAAATAAAACTAAACCGAAACAGAATCAACAAAAAATTAAAACACACAAATGCTTCATCTTGCAAATAGGCCTCAAAGATTGTACTTAATTATAACCCAAGGAAAACTTCAAAATAATGCACTTGATCAAGAATTTTATCCGAAAGATTAGTTTCGCTTCACTTCAATTCCTCAAGTGTGTGTGTGTAGAGCCATTCTCACCTAATCACTTGTAACCCGGATGAGTTTATGCATAAAAATGAATCATATTTAATATTGAAGATGTGTGTATAAATGAACTCCATAGGCCTGCTTTTCAAGTCACTCTCCACTAATGTAGACATGCATAACACCAAGGATCAAGTAGGACTTTATTAAGCTTGTAACATTTGGCTTGGGTGAAGGTATGATAAAGGATAATGATTTGGTTCAAATCACCCACAAACACATAAATCATTCAAAATTATGTAGAGCTCAACCCTATAACACAACTTCATTTCAATTCACCAGGTTACTCCCCCAAACTTATTTAGAACACTCAATCTTTTTTTTTTTTTTGCAGAAAACAAAAGAAAACTACACCCCCACACTTTGTTGTTTCATTCTTTTTAAGAACACTTAAGGGTATAGATCTCTTATTTTTCTTCTTTTGTTCTTTTTTATTCTTTTTGTTCTTTTTTTTATTACACTTCCCCTCCCCCACACTTAAACAACACATTGTCCTCAATGTGTAAGTACGTGGACGATAAGTACAGATTGGCTTTTTTTTCTTTTTTCTTTTTTTTTTTTAAACACAATAGAACTCACTTGCATTGCTCATGACACATCCCAACCTCCTCTAACTTCCCAAAACCAGAACATAGCTCAAAATTTAATTGTGAATGATCTACATGCTCATAGGTAAGGGATAAACTGTTTGGAACAAATTCATTTGAGGTTAGGAAATCTTTTAGTGAGTTAACAAAGAAAAAGGCTTACAAAGGCTCAAAGGGGTAACTAGGGATCAATTTCAGTCAAGGTTGGCTATTAAGGCTCAAACGGTCCAAAGATGGCCTAAATCATTTCCCCAATGTTGCACAGTCTAGGATTTCGCCTCGAGTGACCATCAAACAAGTTCTAGAATTCATTGAAATCTGAAGAAACATTTAAATTACATAAACTTTCTCTAAGTGAACAAATAACTCAGTGATAATAGCTCAGTGCTCAATGTTGCGCAAGTAATCAAAAGCAAAGCGAAAACCAATAAACATTTCAAGCACACAGATCCATGCATCATTTATCATTTTCCAAGAGTTATTCTTAATTCAATCATTATCTTATCATTGACCCACAAAATGCAAGAAAAGAGGTACGTGGCGTTGTTACACCTGAGTCAAGATTGTATATTTCAACAATCCTTAGGACCAGTAGCCCGCAGACTTAAGATTTCCAGCCTATATACCTTTATTATGAAAGAACAAAACAAGAAACAAGACACTTCAAACAACATAAATAAACAAACTACAAAGTTATTAAGGAAGAATGCGTTTCAAGGGTTAAGGAAACCCCATATTCTGCCATTCTCAGGTTTTTCCACAATTTTTTTTCGAATCAAAACTGATAAAGACAAAAACACATAACAATTCTAAATTACACGAAACTAAACTTACTCATAAAATAACAAAGTTCAACAAGTCAACAAACAAAAACAAGTTAGTTAGAATAAGTCTAAAACGTTTAGAAGTTAGCCTCCTTATTCAGTCATTATGGATTCAAGAGATCCAGAATGCGTTTCAAGAGAACTTGAACTTTTTAAGCCACCACTCTAAAAACTGAGATTAGAAAATATTACCTGGGGCGAAAGAAACAACCTGCAAAATCTTAAAATAAATAACATGAAAAACTTCAAATAAACACAATAAAAAGAAAGCAAACAAAAACGAAGCAAACCAGCAAAAGAGATTACAGATGGAGTGTTAAATCCAGTTTACGCCTCTTATTGCCTTCTCCAAACCAATCTATCCGAGCTATTGTTGGATCAGGCGAATAGACGAATGCTTGTAATTTGTCAATTAACTCCCCTGCAGTTGAAGCTGTAACCAGGATTTGCCTCGCCGACTGTGAGATGAAGTTTTTTTCTACTGCTTGATCAAGAAAAGACAACAAACCATCAAAAAAATTATTGACATTTAACAAACCAATGGGTTTCCGATGGATGTTTAGCTGTGCCCAAGATGTGATTTGAAATATCTCCTCTAATGTACCATAACCACCGGGCAAAGCTATAAATGCATCAGATTTAATGACCATATGTGCAATACGCTCGTGCATGCTAGAGACCTATAACTCTTCCCCCATTGTGTTGCCTATGATATCTCGCACAGCTAATGGTTTAGGGATAATGCCGAGAACTTTACTTCCTCCCAAGGATGCAGCTGTCGACACACACCCCATTAACCCAAGACTACCCCCTCCATAAATCAAATGAATACCCCTCGCAGCTAATGTCCTACCAAGATCAAGAGCTGCTGTTGTAAACTCTCCATCTTTACCAAATTGCGATCCACAAAATACGCATATATTTTTGAATCGCCGAATTGGTGTTTTCTCCATTTCTACAAGTGCTCTAAACTTGTGTAAGACAATGATGCACGTTAGGTATTATGCGATTCAAGTGCAAGACAGGTTATAAAATGACATTTCAAAATATGCAGCATGGATATATAACTCTCAAATTTGACACATGGGGACATAATTTCGGTGGGAGTTGCTCGATGCAGATTTATCGCCCCAAGATTTGAAAAAAATGAGATATGCTTTCGGCGGGGTTTGACAAAACCTACACACTTGTCTCCCACGTAAACATGAAAAATGGAGATACACTTTCGACGGAGGTTGACAAAACCTCCACACTTGTCTCCCATGTGAAACATGAAAAATGGAGATGCACTTTCGGCGGAGGTTGACAAAACCTCCACACTTGTCTCCCACGTGTACTTATACCATAGGATAGTCATATGGTTTGTCAAAAAGAAAATTTGAAATTAAAACAAACAAAATCAACAAACAACAACAACACAAAAACAACATTGATAATCAGATCAAACGAAACAAGAAAAAAAAATTGACAACAACAACACACATTCAAATATACAAGTAGTTGTGATTGTGGCTCACATCTTCCTCTGGTTTTACGTCCAGTAACGGCTGAAACGCCTTCTATGAGTCGGGGATTTGCTTCCCATCCAGTTTTCTTATAAACTGGCAAACAGGGTCGTTTTTAGTCAGATTCCCTAGACTATAACACTGCAATTCATCACGAAACTGTGTCCACAGATTAAGCAATTCACGCTGAACAAGTCTGCAAGAATGTAACTCAAGAGTTAATAAAATATTATCCAGCGACTCATTACTCAAACCATTCTTAATAAATGAAAGTTTATCTTCTCTGTTCCTAGACACAAAACCTAATGAACGACAAGTCTGGTTACAATTCCATCTTGCACATTTATAACACACTTGTAACCTTTTCGCTCTTCGCCTCTTGGCGTAGTAGTTTTTTCCTAGACCAGGCATGTATTTTGCGAGATTAATGTCCGGCTCATCGGACAATCTCACCTTGGCTTCGATAAGCCATCGGATATCAACAGGCACATTTAGGAGCATCAATGCCCAAAGTCTAGTCATCCGTACTTTATAAATTTTAAACACAGCATTTTGAGGAAGTGAAGGGAAATATTTACGAAGGTTCGACAGAAAGATATCAGCATCCATTGAAGAGGAGACAAAGAGAGATATTACCAATAATATGATTGAGTCTGTTCTTCTCCAAGATATGCACGTTTCAAACCTTCGGGCAATGGCTTCAACTCCCGTTTGGATGTTTCCTCAAGCTGTTGCACAAATGAATTCGAAGCACAGAATAATCAAATTAAACAAAAGGAAGGAAAAGAAAAGAGCAGAAACGAAACTAAAGACACATAAAAGAGATAACAATACAATAGCAAACAAAAGTAAAAAACAAGTAAAAAAAAATATAAAAACAAATAAGACAGATGGCAAGGAGAGATAAAACTTGATCAATTTGATATCCTATGAAAGGAATCTCCTCGAGACACAAAAATCAATCATTATTACCTCATTTTATTTTTTTTTCTTTTTTTTAATTTATTTTTCAAAACATTGGGTTGCCTCCCAATAAGCGCTTGGTTTAACGTCCTCAGCCCGACGTTGGTTCCATCATGGGAGGGTCCAATCTCCGCTGTGCTTCTCTAGTGGGCTTGGATCCTTCTTCCAACAAGAATTGGTGCATGCATATGGCTGGGCCTTGGATGTTAGCAATCGTCCACCCAATAGCTATTTGTGATCTGTAAGTATTCGGACGAGTTTCTCTTCTTGTATTCGTGCAAGGCCCATTTCCATTGTAATTGGCAAAGTATCATTCTCACCCAAGAATCCATGATTCAAATGATCTGGCAGTGACTTAAGCTCCAAGGTATTGGCTTTCGTCACAGAAGGAAGAAGTTTCTCATTAGATAAAGTAAATTGAATGTACGAAACATCATACCTATTTGTTGGTTATTGCTATGGTCTCATCTAAGCTTGCCACAGCTTCCTCCATTTCTTTGGACACTTGTATCAAAATTCCTGACTCATTGGAATTTTCTGTCCCTATATGCTCACTAATAGCTACATCCAATCCATTCTTGCGAGTTAACTCAAAATATTGTTGTGGCAAAGAATCAACAACGTCAACTGCAAAAACAGAATGTAAGTCACTAGAGTACCTTTTCATCTAGGAACACCACTCTTGGTTCTAGAGTTTTCGAGAATGGTCTCCTAAAAGAAATCGGAGTTCGGATTAGGAGATGTCTCATCCCTCTTTAAGGACATAGAAGTTGATGGGAAAACCAAATTGATTCTACCGACACAAGCACATCTTCCACAAACTCTTTTTTGGGAGGGCTTGTGTGACCTCGGGGGGGGTCCGAGTTGGATATGAGTAACACGGGGTGATAGACAGGTGCCGCGGTGAAAATAAGGCCATTAGCCACCTTCGGGGGCCCCGGCCCGAGTTGAGCTCAACTGTGATATGCATTAAAATGATCAGCAAGTTGAATGGTAATAACAGTTTTCGCAAAAGGTCCAAGATTTAAAGAAGCATAAATAGAATATGGCGTGACATTAATAGATGCTTCTAAATCTAACATAACTCTTTCAAACTTGGTTTTACCAATGGTGCATAGAATGGTGAACGTACCTGGATCTTTGCATTTCGGAGGAATTTTTCTTTGCAATACAGCTGAAACATTTTTCCCCACATTTACTTTCTCGTTCCCTTTTAAATTTCTCTTGTTGGTGCATAACTCCTCGAGACGTTTAGTATAATGAGGTACTTGCTCGAGAGAATCCAAAAGTGGTATATTTACTTCAATTTTGTGAGAAGTTTCCAGGATTTCTTGTTCTTGTTCCTCCTTCTTCAATTTTGCCAATCTGCTAGGAAAAGGTGGAGGAGTAACATATGAAGGAATGGGAGTTATAGGATTTACCTGAGAAGTCAATGTTTTGTTCATGGTGGATGTGGTGTCATCTCCTTCATCAGTTTGTGATTTTCTTGGCATCTAATTGCTCTCCACTTTACGAAGTTATCGCACTAGCATTCTCGCTTGGATTGATCACTGTTTGAGAAGATAATTTTTCTGAGTCTTGGCCCTCGAATTTGCTCATGCTAGAAGCCAATTGTCCCATTTGATTTGCCAGGTTTTGGATACTTGCCCCAGTTTCCTGCTGGAATTGCATTGTGTTAGTGGCACGTGCATTAACAATATCCTGGAGTGACATACCTGAGTTTTCTGAAGCTGGTTGTGGTGCTGGTTGTGGCATTGGTGGTGTTTGCATTTGAAAATGGGCTAACCTAGGGTGATTGAAACCTTGTGGCCGATTTGGTATCACATTTGGAGTGATTGGTTGATGATTCCAGTAACTGAAATTATGTTGATCTTCCCATCCAGCATTGTAAGTGCTAGAGAAGGGATCATACCATTGCCTCGTTTGTCCTGGAAATCCACCCATGGCATTGGCTTGTTCCATATGTTCTTCTTGTAAAGTTGGATACATGTCGATTGGATGCTCCATCGTAGAATATATCCCACATTCATAAGATTTTTGCATATCTCCTACAGCCATGTTTTCCACAAGAGAGGTTAGCTCAGAAAGTTGTTGTTCAATTTTCGGAGTGCTTACCTCATTTACTCTCCATGGTACTTGTGGCTCAAATCCGCTACTGAATTGATAGAAGTTTACTGCCATGTTGTCTAAACACAAACAATCAGAAAAGAAAAACAAAGAAAATATGAATCAACAATGAAAACAAAATAACAAATCGATTAGAAAATCACTCCCCGGCAACGGCGCCAAAAACTTGATGCGTTCGAAACTAGCAAGTATACTAGTCGCACAAGTAATAAAGTGATAAGTAGATATCGTTCCCACGAGGATTGATTCTAATTGAATTTGTTATTTTCCAGCAATAATAAACTAAACAGGGGGGGTTTGGTTGATTGATTAACTAAACTTAATACGAAAGCAAATGAAGAATAACACAAAGCAAAGTTAAATGGAGTGAAAAATCAATGAGAGACACTTGGTTAAGAGTTCATTCTCTGCCACAAGATATGAATTTGTGAATTAACATAGAATTGTAATCCAATTACAGCATTGAAGTTATCAACCGTAGATAACAACAAGCTCTGTTATCCCAATCTTTCCTTACTTTGTTGTTAAATAAAACAAGCTCTTTATTTAATCTCTATCCATTAAACAACCTAGAACAAGCTCTCTAAGTTTAATTCAATAGAAGCATTACGATGAGAAAGATAGGTTGATCTAAGCAATAATCACACAAGTTCGGATTATTTAACCTAGGTTGTATTTTCCAATTGCAATCTCTGATCACAATTTTGCTACTAATGATTGGAAATTCATGACAATTACGGATCAAGATTTCTAATCTAGCAATAGACAACAACAGATTATATTCAGTTGGCCATTCCAAATACAATCAGTAAGCAATCATAAGCATTAGATATGGGAAAATACAAGCAACTTCAATTAGAGAATTGGATAACAATTTCTTACACAATCAACTCACAAAATCCATATCAAGGGCTTTGAAATCACCCTCAACCAATTCAGATTTAGTTACACATATTCAATCAGAATAACAAATACAATACAGAGAAATTCCAGAATTGAAAAGGAAAGAAAGAACTTAGCAAATTCTTTGAAAATCTTCTTTGTAGATGAATCTTCTTGGAATTGTAGTTCCTCCTCTTTCAAAATCTTCTTTCTCCTTCAAGAACTACAAGGGATGAGAGAAATCCAGAAATGCAGCCTCCTCCCACGTTTTCCCCCCTTCAAGTTATGAAAATAAAACCCTAAAATGTGTTTAAATACTCTGCTACAGTAACCTGCTACAGTGTCCCGTATTATACATGCTACAGTGATTTGTGGAATTACATTTCTATACTTCTCACACTGTTTTGATTACAACTTTTGGTACACTGAATGGATTTATAAACCGTAAATTTCTCCAGAAAATAGACTTCGAGAGCTTTCCAACGGTATATAATATGTCATCGGGTTCATTGTATATCAATACAATTAAATCCGAGAAGATGGTTGACTAGCAGAGGTGAAAATGAAGGGTTTTACTCCATTTTTGTGCAAGTTGCTCCAAAACTCCTACAAACATCAAAACCACAGAAAAACATAAAAATACCAAGGAATATAGCAAAGAAACATGGACGAATTGATATGAAAATGATAGATAAATAGACACTTATCATTAAACCCGAGTCGTGTCAAGTCGTGTTCGCGTGTCGTGTCAAAAATTGCCACCCCTACTCCTCATAGCAGTGTGGCTTTTTAAATTTTGAATATTCATTTACCAAATTGCCCCTCAACACAGTTACGGTGACATACGGACAGTAACACTAGGGGCATTTCCACCTATTTACAAAAAATGGGGGCCATATTATTTTAGAGTAAACCTCAGGTTCATTTGTAAAATTTTTCTTAATGAATATCTAAATGACAAGGAGAAAATTAATCTCCGCCTAGCGTTTTCAAAAATATAGATCTAACCCCCAGTTGTTATTTGTTATGTTTTGCTCCGTCAATTCGTCAATTCGTTTCATGTTTGCCCTTAACATTTACGGACTTCAAGATAAAACTAATTTTGTGACAAAAATGTCAATCATAATTACAAATGCATATATGATGTAGAGCTGGGACCAATCCCATGGGGACGGGCCCCCGCAACTCCTTAGCCCCTTTGGGCCGGGGATGGGGAGTAACAAATGGGGAACGGGGTGGGGATGGCGATGAAAATTTTCCCCAAAATTAAATGGGGATGATGATAGGGATGGTGTTCCCCAACCCGGCCCGCCCCATTCCCCGAATATATGTGTGTGTACATATATAGGATTGATAAAGGAAAAATTCATCAACCTTATTTCTAGAGGATAGTAGAAGATTATAAAAATTTATGTAATAATTTTAATTTGATTTTGCTTTTCAAATTTAGATATATCAAAATAGACATCTTAAAGGTTTTTTTAAATTTGTTTTCACTAAAAAATGTTAAGTATTTGATTTTTTATGAATTTTTGAAAATAACTCTATAACTCTGGGATTTTTAGTTTTCTAGAGGAGATCAGTTTTTCAAAACTTATTTGAGCTACCTAGAGATATCAAAAAATTATGAAATTTGGTATATATTTTCATTTTTGAGTCTAGTTTGAGCCTAAAATTTTTGTAATTTTATGACTTAACTGTGATTTTTTATGTATTTACAAATGAAGAGAGGTCAGTCCTAAAAGCTTTTGATAGAACTGATAGACCCCAAAATATAAATTATTTTAAAATACCTTTATTATTCAAAAATTTTTTAGATGTGATAACCTTAAATAGACAGGTGTTTATGATGTTTTTGTAAAATTTTAGGTCAATTGGATTAATGTATTGATTATAAAAAATTAAAAAATCAGCGTTGCTCTATTTTGGAAGCTTGAAAGTGAAGTTAATCAAAAGTTGAAAAATTGTTAATACTTGTGGTGCAATGTTGAGTAAAATGCTATGATATAATTCAACAAAAAGATGAAATTGTTATATGTAGCTTGGGGTAGATTAGGGATGGGGATGATTTAAAAAATTAGGAATGGGGATGGGGATGAAGGTTAACTTTTAAATTGGGGATGGGGATGACCCCCGACCCCCCCCCACCCTGGCCCGAACCCACCTTTAATCTGATGGCATCCTAGGAAGGAATAGGCTAACTTTTTTTTTTTTAAAAACAACATTGCCCATGAATAAGTACGTGAAATAACATATTTAACCGTCGTTTAAGACTCTCTATCTCTCTCTTCTCTGATTGTTGATTGCTCACAAAGAATTGAAATCCAAAGATGAACAACAAAAATTGTAAATAGTAAAATCTAAAAAATTTATACAATCAATGAGCCAAATTGATGGAGGAAAAAATAAACAGATGTGGCACGAAGGGAAGTAAGCAAACATATACAACGGAAGAGGATGGCCCAAGGAATGATATGAGTGTCAATGTTGATTGGCTTTGCCATTTTTTTAAGAGCCGCAGATTTGCAAATAATAATCCATACTTGAGATTTGAGATAGGTTTGACACTAATTCAACTTGTTGCTTGCGGATTTGACGAAGGTGATGAGGAAGATTTTGTCAATGGCTTTGGTAACGAGGAAAAGTTAATTTTTGAGTTTGGTTGTTGGATTATGTTAATAGTGAAAATGGTGAGTTAGACTACGAGAAAGGTGAGCATATGCAGGAATAACGTTGTAACAAAACTTTTGTTTATGGTGTATATTTTTTTTCTTAACTCAATAATTAGTGTTCAAGTTTAATTAGGATTTTTTTTTAATCTTGAAAAAAATCAGTTAAATACTAGAATAATAGTTGTTTTAGAAAAAGGATTTATTAAAATTAAGAAAGTAGAAAAATATGAAAAGTTTTGTTGATTTGTTTTTGTAGTATAATAAATTTATATTATTATAAATCATAACATATATTGAATTAATTTTTAACTTTTTCAATTTAATTATTGTAAGTTTGAAGCTTACGACATAGTTACATTAGATAATACGCGTACAACTATAAGTCATTCCAGATTACAAACTATTTGGATTTACGGAAGTAGAGACCCTTTCTTACTCACTCGCATTTCTTCGTAACTTATGCTCTGTCTCCAATAGCTTTAACTTTGGTAGATCAACTTCCTAACTTACTGCACTTCATTACCCAACAGTTCAAGTGCCACTTGACTGTTATACAACTTCCCAGTTAAATACTCAAACACCCTTGAGTATTACTTAATGTCTCATAAACATAATGAGGAAACAAAGGGCAGAAGCTTAACAAAGATGTGAAATGAAACTCTCGTAAACATGACAAGTAAAACAAAGACATAAGCTAACAAAAATAGCACTGAAGAAAGCTCTCTAAACACACAGGCTGTATATGCTTGCTTCACACCCTGGACCGAAAATAAAACTCTCTTTATATAGTGCACATCTAGTAATTACTTGTTATATAAGGATTTTTCTTGAATGATTTCCAAAACTGCATACATAAAAACACTTAGGAAAATAAACTCAGTTTAGGATAGTTAGAAATAGAACCAAATAAAGATCCTTTCTAAACCTATAGTAAGCATTAAAACACATCCTATTGTGTAAACAAAATATCCTAGTAGAATCAAGAAAATATTATTAGGTAACATCTTTCCTTACTAAATGCAATCTCATAACTCTTTATGAAAATAGGGAAAAAAATTAGCTTTCTTGTTTTTCTCCAAAATTGCCAACACATGGCATGACACATGGTATGATCCCAACAATCTTCCCGTTGGCATTTTGTGAGAAAAATGCACAGAAGACTACAAGATTATAAATCCTATAGAAAACAAGTTATAACAGAAACAAATGCATATAGTGCAGTAGAAACAAACTTGCAAAAAAAAAAAAATTAACAAGCTATAAATATCATTTGTCATAACTACAATGTTACCCATGGTTTACAAACACACCAAAACAAATAATAAAAATAAAAAACAAAGTTCAACAGCAAATAAAACAGTGAATATAAGTGCTAACTGCAATGTGATGTAGCAAAAAAAAAAAAATTCCTACTCCCCCTTTTTTCTTTAGGAAGTATCAAAGCTAGTCATTTTTGATGTCTATTAGATTTCCTTATAAAGCTTTTTTGAAAACCACGGCTTGCCCCTTCTAGTACTAATGCTTTGCATTGGAGAGAGGAGAGGATGGATGCACAAAAGTATCAGTGGAGGAAGCTGTCACAGTATCAACAACTTCTCCGATTTCCCTTGCTCTCATTTCTGCATTGGTCTCAAGTTTATCAGACATGATCAGCAAGGATGCGGCCGCTTTTGCTTGAGTATTTTCTTTAGCAATTTAAGTTGGAATAGATTCATCAATAGCTTCAACATGAATTGATTAATTAGAAGGGAACTAAGAAGGTTGTGAAGAGTTCGCCAACGCTGATTGAGTCTATTTTGATTGCAATCTTAGTTTAGGTGCCATTGATGAATCTTGAAATCACAAGATTGACAAACCCTAGTAGAGTTTTTGTGGTTTGTGTGTGCAATATGATTAGCAACACCAATAAAACTGAGAATTTGAAAAGCTTAATCTAGAAACCCTAACAATATAAGGATAACAAGATTACAATCTCTCCTTTAATATTTGAATTTTAAATTTTATATTTCCAATACTCATCACATTAAACTATGTTAATGAGCTTGATTAAAATCAGTGAAATCCCGCCACTTATGCAATATTTCAACTTTCAAACCATGTTCATGACGTGGATCCCTAGGAAACTTGGACAAATAACAATGGTCATCAAAGCTAAGTCAAAGAAAAAAAGATAAACACATAATCAAACAAAAATAACACAACAAAACATAGTTAATAGATATCTAAATGAAGCATCTTGGCATCATATGGTCCTCTGTTAAAGTATAAACTAGATCTGAATAACACTTAATTAATCAATCAATTTGTTGTCTGCTTTTTATAATTTGCACATTGCACAGCCAATTCCCAATTGAGTGGTCAACCTTGTTGACCCAAGTATGGCAACCCAAGAGGGGGGGTGAATTGGGTTTTTATTTATCAAAACGGATTTAGAAAACTTTTCTTGAAAGATCAAAATTAGTCACTCTTTCTTTGAGAATAAAGGTGAAGAAGATGAAATTAGAATTTATCAAAGATGCAATCAAAAGAATAATAATGATGAACAATCACAAGTGCAAGTAAATGTAAAGAGGAAAGGGATAGAGAGAGGGCAAACTCAATTTACGTGGTTCGGCAAACCTTGCCTACGTCCACGGGCTCCTAGCTCCACGAGCTAAGCTTTCCACTAAGGTGTAGAAATCTTTACAACTTGCTTGATGAACAACCTCACCAAGACTTTTTCCTTCAACCCTTGATAACACCACACCAAGAGTTCTTCTTGATGAACAACCTCACCAAGGCAAATTTCTTCAACTCTTGATAACACCACACCAAGAGTTCTTCTTGATGAACAACCTCACCAAGGCAACTTCCTTCAACTCTTGATAACACCACACCAAGAATTCTTCTTGATGAACTACCTCACCAAGGTAACTTCCTTCAACTCTTGATAACACCACACCAAGAGTTCTTCTTGATGAACAACCTCACCAAGGAAACGTCCTTCAACTCTTGATAACACACAACAAGAGTTCTCTCAAGGATAACTATTATCCTTTACAAGAATATCTCACTCTCACCACAATACAAGAACAAGGATAATTTTTATAACAAAAGTACAACTCTTTTCAAAGAGTAGATAAAGAATATAAAAGCTCTCTAAACTTGATATTTCTCTTATTTGTGGCTTGATGGATTCTTCTCTTCACTTCTTATTGAATGCATGGGAGAAGGGCTCCTTTTATAAGCAAATGAGATGAACTTAATCAAGTGAAGCACCAACTCCAAATTTTCTACCCACCATAAAAATCATAATTTTGTTTGCCATTTTTGTCAATGTTCTGTTTGAAATTTGAAAATCTACAAACATAAAAGATCTGAATAATTGAATAAGCTTTCCAACTCATCAAGAACCAAGTCATTTGGATATCTTTAGCTCAGGATATGGCCAAAAAACCATTCAGTGCTCATGTGACTTGATTTTTCTTCCTTGTGTCAGTCCACCGAATTGAGTGATATTTCTTCAAAACATAAAAGATCTGAATATTCGAATTATATTTCCAAAACATTAAAAATCAAAGGATTTGGATATTTCTATCTCAAGATATGGACAAATCATCATTTGGTGCTCATATGAGTTGATTTTTCTTCTCTGTGTCAGTCCACCGAATTACATGTCAATTATGTCAGTCTTCCATTTGAAATTTGAATTTATTCAAAACATATGAAATGTGCCTCATTACGTCCTTTTTCCAATGCCATAAGAATAAAGTCAGTTTGATTTTTCTAGCTCAAGATATGTCCAAAAGAGTATTCGGTGCCCATGTCAGCTGCTTCCATTTGTCTCATAAAATCACTTGTGCAAATGCTGATTGGTGGACGAACCTTAATCCCTTAGAACAATTTAATTTTCTTTATAAAACATAAGATATGCTAAAAATGTATAATAAAGTTGGCAAGCTTTACGTAAGGCTACAAGCCAATCAAATACAATTAATGGACTTATGTGTAGAGTAAATTATGACAATTGATTGAACATTGATGCACTCATGTGATCACATTCCTTGAATCAAACCTTGTTCTTAAATTTTGGTGCCTTTAACATGTATCTTCTCCTTAGCTTCAACACTTCATTTTAATAAGCCTCTTCTTGATTTTAAAATTATTTCAATGATCTTACTCTTGCACATAAATAAACATGTTAGTAAATCTCAATTAATCAACGTGTATTGTTATCATCAAAATTATCATGTAGCCTTAGGGCTAACAAACTCCCCCTTTTTGATGATGACAAACCATTGATTGTTTTAAAATATAATCTAAAATCAAGAATAAAAATAAAATCAACAATAAGTAAAAAGAGAGCAATTGTTATGAATATAAGCAAACCATCCAAACCATCCATTTCTTCCCCTTTTGTTATCATCAAAAAGATGTAGTCAAATTAATTACTCCCCCTAAATATATTCTCCCCCTTAACGTATGCTACCATTTAAAGATTATCATATAAAAGAAAAATTAAGACATATCCAACATAACTACTTCTCTTCTAATTATGCAAAATCTATCTTGACTAAGGGGTTTAGTCATATTTGGGTCTAGGGACTAATTCTCAAACTTGATTTCTCTCAAATTGGTTCAATTCTTCTTGCATAGCTAAAATCCAACTTTCCTCATTTTTAGCTTCTTTAAAAGATTTTGGTTCAAATTGAGAGACAAATGCAAAATGATTACAAAAGTTCCTAAAAGAAGATCTAGTTCTCATACCTTGTGATGGTTCACCAATAATGAGATCTTTTAGGGTGAGCTTTTGCATACCTTCATTCCTTTGATAATCTTGGGAATAATCAATTACTTCCTCAAGCTTTTCTTGTTGAAGTTGTAATTCATCTTGGCTCTTTTCATCA